>JAQZBX010000116.1:0-86366 GCA_029593785.1 Cabassous unicinctus
GTGGGGAGTGGGGCATATGGGAATCCCTATATCTTTTGTGTAACATTTATGTAATCTAAGTGTCTTTTAAAAGGAAAAAGATAAAAAAATAATATAATAAATAAAGATGATTGACCTGTGTGGCAGTTTGATATAGTTATGAATTCCAAAAATAAATATTGGATTATGCTTGTAAACTGGTCTGTTCATCTGGGCATGATTAAGCTATGATTAGTGCCTTGATTGGGCCACATCAGTAGGCCATTGATCCCTGCCCCTTGGTGGGTGGGGAATCAAAGAACAAGGAAATGAGATACTTTGTTCCCCGCCATCAACCTTACTTACAACAAACCTGCTATTCTTTTAACAGCACACAAAATCAATGATTTATATAATATTTTTCATATTAAAGCTGTTTTTAATTTAAACTAGTACACTGACTAAATATTTTTAAAAACTCTTGTTTCAAGAACATAGACACATAAATATTGTCATATATATTTTTTAAATATTAAATTTGATACATATTAATAAAGCATAAATCCATCCAACGTGTATAATCAATGGTATTTGGAATAATCACATTGTTGTGTATTCATCACTTCAGTCATTATTAGAGCATTTTCATTATTCCAATAAAATAAATCCTAATCACCTCTGAATTTCTCTATACTTCCCCTGCCATCTCTCTAATTTGCATTTATATTTTGTAAAAAAGGTTTATATGTGCAATATTATACATATTCATATTGCACATGAGGTTTTTTAGGCCTGTTACATTTTTTAGCTTTCCTTCTAGTAATATACATGTCCTTAGACTTTCCATTTCAATCACTGGCACACCAATGTAATAGTTCTGCTAGTTAGAAACACTATGATGTGCTTTCAACATTTTCTATTCATTTTCAAAGACTAACAACCTTTTTACCAGTTCTGCACTGATCACCCTCAGATTTCCATTCTCTATTTCATTCTACTTTCTGGTGACCTATATTCTAGTTTTTAACCCCGTGAGTTTTCACGATATAGTTAGTTCATAATAGCACAATCATACCGTATTAATGGACATCTGGGTTGTTTCCCATCTTTTCAGAATTGTGAATAACACCACTGTAAACATCAGTGTGCATATGTCTATTTGTATCATTGCTCTCAGGTCTTCTGGGGATACACCTAGTAGTTGTTTTGCTGGGTCACATGGCAAGTCTATATTCAACTTCCTTAGGAACTGCGAAGCAGTTCTCCACATTGGCTGGATCATTCTAGATTCCCAACAATAGAGAATAAGGGTTCCTATCTCTACACATCCTCTCTAACACTTAGTTTCTCTGATTTTTTAACAGTGACCATTCAAACAGGTGTGAAATATCTCACTGTAGTTTTGATTTGCATCTCCCTAATCTCTAGTAATGCTGAACCTTTTTTCATGAGTTTTTCCATCATTTTTCATTTCTTCTTTTCACAGCTGTCCATTCAAGTTTTTGCCCATTTTTAATAGGGAAGTTTCTCTTGGTATTGTTGAGTTGTAGAATTTCTTTACATATCATGGAAATTAAGCCCTTATCAGATAAGTGATTTCCAAATATTTTCTCCCACTGAGTAGGCTGTCTTTTCACCTTTTTGAAAAAGTCCTCTGAGGTGCAAAAGCATTTAATTTTGAGGGGGTCTCATTTACCTATTTCTTTTCTTGCTCATGCTTTGGGTGTAAGGTCCAAGAAACCACTACCTACCACAAGATCTTGAAGATATTTCCCTACATTTTCTTCTCAGAGTTTATGGTTGCTGCTTTTATATTTAGGTCTTTGATCCATTTTGAGGTAATTTTTGTATAAGGTATGAGATAGGGGTCTTCTTTCTTTCCTTTGGATATGGCTATCCAGTTCACCCAGCACCATTGGTTGAGTAAACTGTTTTGGCCCAGCTGGGTGGGCTTGACAGCCTCATCAAAAATCAATTGGCTATAGATGTGAGGGTCTATTTCTGAGTTCTTGATTTGGTTCCACTGGTCAATATGTCTGTCTGTATTCCAGCACCATGCTGCTTTTGCCTCTGTACATAAGAAGGATGCTTTTAAGTCAGGAAGTGAGAGTTCTCCAACTTCACTCATCTTTTATAAGACATTGTTGGGTATTCGGGGCCCCTTACCATTCCGAATAAATTTGATTATTGGATTTTCCATTTAGCAAAAAAGGCTTTTGGGATATTTATTGGGATTGTGTTGAATCTGTAAATCAGTTTGGGTAAAACTGACATCTTAACCATATTTAGTCTTCCAGTCAATGAACAAAGAATGTCATTCCATTAATTTAAGTCAAGCGACTTGAATCTCTGGGCTGTCCATATACCAGCCAGGCCCTGAGCCTCAGTGGAGTTGCAACACCTACTCTATAGTTCATTGGAATTACCCAGGACAGCTAACAAGGAGGTGAGGATGGACAACCACCACACTAAGGAACTGAGAGAGTCTACAATTGCAAGCAAAAGAGTCCCATCGATCAGCAATATGGGGTTGAAGCCCCCTCTCAATTAGAGGTGGAGTGAGCATCACCTTCCCAGAATCCTCAGGATTGGGGAAAAATATGTACTAGAGGGGACTTACTGGTATTCTATTATAGACTTATTTTTATTCTAGCAATGGAAGAAATTATATCATGGATGTAGAGTCAGTGGCCACTGGAAGTTCTGAAGGCAGGGAGAGGAAAAAAGAGGTGTAATATGGGGGCATCTTCAGGATTTGGAATTGTCATGAATGACATTGCAATGACAGATATATTCCATAATATATCCTGCCATAACCGACAGAATTGAGTGGAGAGAGTGTAAACTACAATGTAAAGAATAATCCATGCTTAGTGGCAATGCTCTAAAATGTGTTCGTCAATTGCAATGACTGTACCACACTAATGAAAGAAGTTGTTAATGTGGGGAAAAGTGGGAGGTGTGGGGAGTGGGGCATATGGAAATCCCTTATATTTTTTTATGTAGCATTTTATGTAATCTAAGTATCTTTCAAAAATATAATAAAAATATATTTAAAAAAAAGAAAGCCAGGCACCAAAGGCAAGAAAAGAGAAAATAAAAAGAAAAGAAAAGAAAAGAAAAAAGAAATGGGGAAGCATATGTGGCTCAAATGATTGGGCTCCTGTCTACCATATAGGAGGTCCAGGGTTCGATTCCTGAGATCTCCTGGTGAAGGCAAGCTGGCCCACATGGAGTGCTGGGCCATGCAGAGTGCTGACACAGCCAAGATGATGCAAAAGAGACACATAGGAGAGACAATAACAAGCACAGCATTCCAGGGAACTGAGGTGGCATGAGAGATTGAGCACATCTCTCCCACTATGGAAGGTCCCAGGATGGATTCCTGGTGCTGCCTAAAGAAAAGACAAGCAGACACAGAAGAACACACAGTGAATGGACACAGACAGAAGACAAGGAACACACATAAAAAATAAACAATGGGGCAAATAAATCTTTTTAAAAAAAGAATATAATGACATATCTTAAGACAATTGATATAAGAGGTTACTGGAAAATGGCAGGATTCAACTAAAAATGTAGGGTGGTATCAGTACTAGTACCACCAAAATCATTTATATTATGCTCCCCAAAATAATCCTGAAATTAGTTAGGATTAAATGATTCCTGTTAGGCACATTTTATTACTGGTGAACTGTTAAGACTCTAAAACTGATTCCCATTTTTATTTTATTTTTTGCTTTCTTTTATTTTATTTACGCCATTAATATTTAAATTTTGCCTTAGACTGAATTCAAAGCCTTCTCTAACCCTATTGCACCTACTTTTCCTAGGTTATCTCTCAATAATCACTCATACATCCCTCTACTCTAGAAAGGTGGGTCTATGTTTTCCCAGAAGTGGCCACATGATTTGAAAATTTTATGTGTATAATACGTGGGGTTTTAACTGGTAAGATGGTGAAACAGAGCCTATTAACTACTCAAAGCTCAGATTTTTAGCACTGGTACCAAGGCAACCTTGAATCGCTGAATAACTATATTAGTACAAAAGTATAAAATAATAGGCCTGGTAATGCTCTTCTTTTTATTGAATATTGGTGAAGTTGGGGGTTCTGGCATTTAATAGGCTAACCTATTCTCTATCATCAAGCATATATTTTGGGTCAGGCATATCTCAATTCTGTCTCCAGGATTACATCATTAATGGTGGCTCTCAATTTCTATTTCATCAAGTTTTATAATGGTTCTTCATTCTTCCAGAACAAGGCAGTTTCAAATATTGCCCAGAAGAATGCTTCTGAACCTAGCCATACTTCAGATTTACTTGAGGTTTTCTGTTTGTTTTTGCCATCTACTAACTTTAGTTGGAAATAGGTGGTGGTGACAGCACCACAACATTGTGAGTATAATTAGCACTGGATAATATATGTGAATGTAGTTCAAAGAGGATATTTTTGGTCATATATGTGCTAATAGAATAAAAATTAAAAGATAAAACATTTAGGACTGTACAACACAGTGAACCCTATTGTAAACAATGGACTACAGTTAATAGTACAATTACAAACATTCTTTCATGAATTAAAACAAATGTACCACACTTACACAATGTTAGTAGTAGGGTGATATATGGGGGAAAAAATCCACCCTAATGTAAACCATAGATTATAGCTAATAGTACAATTATAATATTCTTTCATCAGTTATTTAAAAAGTACCATACTAATACAAAGTTTTAATAAATAGGGGGTAAATGGAAATGCTGTATTTTTTACATGATTTTTCTGTAACTTAAAATTTCTGTATTAAATTTTTTTTAAATTATGCATAAATAATATGGCCCATAGTGTCAGGAGGATCCACTAAAAATTTTACGTGACATATTCCTTCTATGCAAAATAAAGGGCCTAATAGAGATTTAGGGCCAAAAGTAAATAAGAAAAATCATTTAAAAAATAATTCTTAAAAATGTGCTATCATCTCTTCTGAGAAGATGGCAGTATAGAGACACACAGGGCTCACCTCTCTTCTAAAAACAGCAACAGGAAAGGCAGAAAATTGCCAAAAAGTAACTGTCCTAGAGGTTTGCAGACCAGGGAGTGTTGTCTACTATCCAGGAGGAAGCAGGACTGGTAGATGGAGAAGCCAGAATAAAAACTGTTTAACTAACACAACAGGTGCCCCTCCCCAACCTCGAGACAAGTACTCTCAGTACAGACCAGGTGCCTGCCACTGACACAGATGAGAATGGAGATTTTTCCTCCCTGGGGAAAGAGAGGGTGTGGTTGAAAATCCAATGCAGCTTCTGATCAGCGACTTTGTACCATGGGGCCTGGCTCTGTATCACGGCCCACCTGGCCCTGAGGGGGATTACCCACAGACATTATTTCAGCACCAGGTGGAGGTTGGAGAAAATACACTCCCCTCAATGGCTGCAGACAAAGGTTTGCCAAAGATCACCACCTGCTGGCAAGCCAAGAAAATGCACCTCAGAAATTCTGAAGTGAGGGAAGCAGATGTAGGTGGTTGAGAACCTCCTTCCCATGGACGAGGTCCCAGTTTCGATTCTGGATGCCTCCTAAAAACAAACAAATAAATGGAAAAAAACAGCTCTCATTGGGGAGCAGATGTAGCTCAGTGGCTAAGCACCTGCTTCCTGGGTTCAATCCTGGGTACTTCCTGAAAAAAAAAAAAAGGCATTTTAGCCTCTTTGCATCCCTCTCCCCAGAGCCCTTGGAAACTGATCTGTACCCCATTATTGGGTTCCAGTCCCTGTCCCTGTTTTCATCAGTTATACATAGGCAATTTTAAAGACTAGAATTATTTGAACAAAGAATCGAGGAAGACCCGTAAAAAAAGCCAATCAACATTAAAATCCCAGGCAAGCGAGAAAAACTGACCATCACAGTAAACTCACTATCATAATCAGATGCCTTGACAATGGCAATATATTACAAGCCATACTAAGAAACAGGAAGACATGGCCCAAGCAAAGGAACATATCAGAATGTCATATGAAGCACAGGATTTGAAGCAACTAATCAATGATGTTCAAAGAAATCTCCTAATGTAACTCAAAGATTTGAAGGAAAATATGGCTACAGATAAAAAGGATACTAAGATGATGCTGGGCAAGCTTAAGAATTTGAAAGCTTGAACAGAAAAATAACAGAAATTATGAGAATGAAAGACACAATGGATGCAATTAAAAGTACATTACAGATCTCCAAGATGGCAGAGTAGGGAATAGCAGGATGCACTTTTCCTCAAGAAACTGTGGGAAGGATACAGAACAAGTGGAGCCAAGTGATAAAGAGGATTCCTGACACAAAACCAAACAAAAATGAAACCCTAGACTAGAAAGAGAAACTAACAGAATAAGCCCAATCAAGGTAAATGGATGCCCTAGACATCAGCAAAACATTACAAGCCATACTAAAAAACAGGTAGTCATAGCCCAGTCTAATGAACAAACTAAAAAGCAGGAGAAACACAATGTGGAACAACTAATCAAGGATGTCCAAACAAATATCCTCAACTCATTGAAATAAAGGAAGAGATAAAGGATATCAAGAAGACACTAGGGAAACGTAAATAAGAAAGTGTAAACATACATAAAAAGATAACAGATCAGAGCGTTCCAGGAAGATGGCATCAGAGTAGGCAGGCAGGGCTCAATTCTCTCACAAAACAATGGAAAAAGGGTCAAAAGCTGTTCAAGGGACCTGATTTGGGGGTTAGCAGTCCAGGACAGTGCAATACAATTCCCAGGAGGGCAAGGACAGAGAGATGAAGAATCCAAAACAAATAATGTGAGTTACCATACTCCTGCAGCAACCAGAAAGCTCCCATAACCCACACCCAAGACATATAGCCTGGATAAAACTCCTGGTTCACTGCAGCTGACTGAGAGGGAAAGAGACATCTTCCTCCCTGTCAAATGCTATGAATAAAAAGGGAGTGGCAGTCTGGGAAGGGCTTTGCTTCAGTGAATTCAGCGAGCAGAGCCCACTTTGAATCTCAGCTCTGGCCAGATGAAAATACACCAAAGCAGAGATTGAAAGAAGCACCTCCTTGGAAAAGTGTGTGGATGAGCACTATCTGATGGCAGGTCTTGAAATTGCAAGGGAAAAAACTGCCTTTAGGTCTCTTTTAACCCAAAAGTCCTAGGAGAAAATGTGAACCCCATTAGCGAGTTCCTGGCACAATTTTGATAACTTAAGCTGGGCGGATTATTTATTTATTTATTTTTCCCCCCTCCTCATTGTTTTGTGCTGTTTGCTCTCTGTGGGTTCTTCTGTGTCTGCTTGTATTCTCTTTAGACAGCACCAGGAACTGATCCTTGCACCTTTTGGAGTAGGAGAGAGGCGTTCAATCTCTTGCGCCACCTCAGCTCCCTGGTCTGCTGTGTCTCTTATTGTCTCTCCTCTGTGTCTCCTTTTGTTGCATCATCTTGCTGTGCCAGCTCTCTGCATGGGCCAGCACTCAGCACAGGCCAGCACTCCTGGGTGGGCCAGCACTCCTGGGTAGGCCAGCGCTCCTGCGTGGGCCAGCCTGCCTTTCACCAGACGGCCCCAGGAATCTAACCTGGGACCATATGGTAGATGGGAACCCAACTGCTTAAGCCACATCCGTTTCCCCGTGGACAATTTAACAATAACTTAGAATAAGTTGAACCATGATACTAAGAAGAGTTGTCAAAAAAAAAAAATAGGCATGGAAGAGAAATTGGCCTTCAGAGTAAATTCATAAACATATTCAGATGCCTAGACATCATCACAAAATTACAAGCCACACTAGGAAACAGAAAGAGATGGTCCAGCCAAAGGAACAAACCAAATATCGTGAAGAGATACAGGATTTAAGACAATTAATCAGTGATAATCACACAACTCTCCTAAGTCAATTCAAACAAGTAGAAAAAATTATGACTAAAGAGATAAAGGATATTAAGAAGACACTGGGGGAGTATAAGGAAAACCTGCAAAGAAAAGTAACAGAACTTGCAGGAATGAAAAGTATATACATATTTGAACTAAATAAACTATGTAAATCATGGAGTTAATAACTAGAATATTGGTCAATAGAAAATAGAAAAACATTAGAGAATGTGAATCTGAGCATTAACCTGTGCAGAATTAGTAATAAAGTTGTTTGTAATCTTGGGAAGTGAATAGAAAACGTAAAGCACAATATAGTGTTTGAAACTAGCAGTACTCTTATACGAGTATGACAGTGCTTGCAAAGATAAGTCTAAAGTTATGTATATTACTAGAAGGACAGTTTAAAAATGTAACATGGGACTGAATAGCGCAGTTAAACTTCAAGTAAAATATGAATATGGGTGATACTGCATATATAAGACTGTTTTTACAAAATATAAATGCAAATAAAACGAGATGGAAACAGAATAGCAGCTATGTACGGCAGTGGAAGCACAGCAAGATTGAGAGGTGATAAGGTTTGATTGTTGCTAATTATTATTATTACTGGAATAATGAAAATGCTTTAAAAATGACTGAAGTGATAAACGCACAACTATGTGATAATATCAAATACCATCAATTGCACATTTTGAATGGATTTATGGTTTATTAATATGTATCAATAAAATTGATTTGATCACAAAAGGTAACAGACCTTACAGTGATGAAATGCACAATGAAATAAATGAAACATATACTAGGAATATGTGCAGTGCCTAGCAAAGGAGGACAAATACGCCAGGACCTTGATACTGATGCTTCTCCCTATGAACCTCGTTCTTGTGAAATTGAAACAGCCTAGTAATATAACATGCCTAAAAGTTACATCTTGAAAGCCTCCGTGTTGCTCAAATATGGCCTCTCTCTAAGCCAAATTCAGCATATAAACTCAATACCTTACCCCCCATCATGGGACATGACTATGAGGGATGAGCCTCTCTGGCACAGAGGGATTATTACCAAGTGCCAACCAGCATTGCATTTGGAAAAAGACCTTGACCAAAAGAGGGAAATATTAAATACAAATGACACTTTATAGCAAAGATATTTCAAAGTAAGTCGAGGGGTCATTCCAGAGGTTATGCTTAGGCAAGTCTCAGGAGGGTCCTAATGACTGCCACAGTAAACAGTGCCTCAAGAAGGGGGACTCCTGAAGGCTCTAGAGACATCTAGACACTACAGGCAGGGGAGACAATCCCAGGAATTTGTTACCCTGTCAGTGGGCCTTACCTTGGAATATATGATAACCTATCCCCTCAATGTATCGGAGATAGACTCTTTTATAATTTTGCTACACATAGTGCTTCTGCCCTTTTATTTGAACCTATAATTAGCACTATACCCAGAAGAACTGAGAGCAGTGACACGAACAGACATCTGCACACGGATGTTCATAGCAACATTATTCCCGATTGCCAAAAATTGGAAACAACCCAGGTGTCCATCAACAGATGAATGGATAAACAAACTGTGGTCTATTCACACAATGGAATATTATGCAGCTTTAAGAAGAAATAAAGTCGTTAAAGCATTTGACAACATTGATGAACCCAGAGGACATTATGTTGAGTGAAGCAAGCCAGACACTAAAGGACAAATACTGTATGACTACATTATTATGAACAAATATATTGTGTAACCTATTGTTTGATTAAAAAATATATATATGTATCCAATTTTTAAGAGAACTGCATGTATTTATTCATCTGTGTTTATTTTTAGTGTTTAATCATTTATATTTTCAATTATTAAATATACAAAATAAAGTAAAAAAAATAAATAAATAAAAAACACTCCAACCAGGATTGAACTGAGAGGACTGCCAAGGAGTCCCATCTGCTGGCAGAATTAAGTAGTACACATGAGAAAATTAAAAATAAATAAGCTAGAGGGTCTTTTTCTGGCCTTTATAGCTTCCCACCTAAAGACCTAGGAAGCAGGTCTCCAACCCATTACTGAGTTCAGAGCCCAGGTTTGAGCAACTAACAGGGTCAACCCTAACAATCCAGTTCAAACAAAGAATCAAAGAGCAGCAGTAACACACAGACTCCCGCCATGAAATCCCAATGAAAGAGAAAGAAACTGAGCATCTGAGTAAACTACATCCTAATCAAATGCCTACACATCAGCAAAAATATATGCACCAGAATAAGAAAATGGAAGCCATGGACCAGGAAAAGGAATATATCAAAGTCCCAGAAGAGACGCAGGGTTTGAGGGAACTAGCTAACGAGAAGCACACAAATTTCCAGAATCAAATTAATGAAAGACAATATGGCTAAAGATATGAACGACATCAAGGAGATACTGAGCAAGCACAAAGAAGAATTTGAAATCCAGAACAGAAAAGTAACAGAGCTTTTAGGAATGAAAGACACAGTAGGTGAGCTCAAAAACACATTGAAGGCTTACAACAGCAAACCTGAAATGACAGAACAAAGAATAATTGATACTGAAGACAGAACAGCTGAATTTGAAGAGAAAAAAGAACAGAGGGGGAAAAAATAGAAAAAATTGAGCAGGGGCTCGGGGCATTGAATGACAACACAAAATGCAACAATATACATGTCATAGGAGTTCCAGATGGAGAAGATGAGAAAGGGGGCAAAAAGAGTATTTGAGGAAATAATAGCTGAAAATTTCCCAACTCTCACATAAGAAATGAACATACATGTCCAAGAAGCCCACCTTACCCCAATCAGAATAAATCTGAATAGACGTACTCCAGGAAACTTACTACTCAAAATGTCAAATGTCAAAGATAAAGAGAAAATTCTGAGAGCAGCAAGGGAGACGCAAACCATCACTTACAAGGGACACCCAGTAAGACTTAGTGCAGATTTCTTATCAGAAACCATGGAAGCAAGTAGACAGTGGTATGATACAGTAGGGAAACTGAAAGAGAAAAACTGCCAGCCAAGAATTCTACATCCAGAAAATTGTCCCTCAAACATGAATATGAGTATAAAACATTCACAAACAAACAGAAATTAAGAGAGTTTGTAAAAAAGAATCCATCTTGCAGGAAATATTAAAGAAAGTCTTAGAGCCCGAAAGAAAAAGACTGGAGAGAGAGGCCTGGAGGGGAGTACAAAAGAAAAAACAGCAGAAAGGATAACCAAAAGAGTAAAAAGACCAAAACATATGACAAATGAAAAACAAAGAATGAAATGGTGAAAATAAATAATGCATTTACAGTAATATCAATGAATGTGAATGGATTAAACTCATCAATCAAAAGATATAGGCTGACAAAATGTATATAAAAAAACATGAGCACTCCATATGCTGCTTAGAAGAGACACACATTAGACCCAGGGATACAAACCGGCTGAAAGTGAAAGGTTGGAAAAAGATACTCCATTCAAATACTAACCACAAAGGAACAGGGGTAGCTATTCTATTATCGGACAAAACAGACTTTAAATGCAAAAAATTGTAAGAGATAGAGAAGGTCATTAAATATTAATAAAAGGGACAATCCACCAGTAAGATATAAGAGATATAAATATCTATGCACCCAACTAGGGTGCCCCAAAATACATGAGACAAACTCTGGCAAAATTGAAGGGAAATATAGACATCTCTACAATAATCATTGGAGAGTTCAACACACCACTCACATCATTACACAAAACATCTGGACAGAAAATCAACAGAAACAGAGAATTTAAACAACATGATAAACAAGTTAGACCTAAAAGACGTACACAGAATCCTGCATCCAAACTCAGAGGGGTATACATTCTTTTCACATGCCCATGGATCCTTCTCCAGGACAGACCACATGTGAGGGCACAATGCAGCTCTCAATAAATATAAAATGACAAATTATACAAAGCACCTTCTCAGATCATAAGGGAATGAAACTGGAAATCAATAACGAACAGGAAAAAGGTAAATTCACAAACGTGTGGAGGCTAAACAACAAACTCCTAAATAATCAGTGGGTCAAAGAAGAAATTGCCAGTGAAATCAGTAAATTTATTAAGACAAATGTAAAGGAGAACACAACTTAGTCACTGTAGACAAGAATGAAAAATGGTACAGCCACTGGGGAGAACAGTTTGGCAGTTCCTAAAGAAGTTGAATATAGATTTGCCATATGACCCTGTAATACCACTATTGGGTATATACCCAGAACAACTGAGAGCAGTGACAAGAATAGATATCTGCACACCTTTGTTCATAGTGTTACTCACAATTACCAGAAGCTGGAAACAACCCAGTTGTCCATCAATGATAAGTGGATAAACCAAATGTGGTATATTCACACAATGGAATATTATGCAGCTGTAAGAAGAAATGAAGTTCTAAAGCATATGACAACATGGATGAACCTGCAGGACAGTATGCTGAGTGAAGCAATCCAGAAACAAAAGGACAAATACAGGAAAATTGCATTACTATGAACTAAAAGTATTTTATAACATAGTGTATGATTCCATTTACATAAAATGTAAATACAAATAAATTTATATAGGAAATAAAAAAGTATTTTGCAAAAATAGCCAGAAATGGGACCTGCGGAGAGCAGGGGAAACTTAGATCGAGAGATGATGGGTTTTCTTACGTTTTTTTTTGTTATTATTGAAATTATGAAAATGCTCTAATGATGACAGAGGTGATGAATGCACAACTATGTGACTGTGCCGAATACCACTGATTGTGCACTTTGGATGAATTGTATGCTGTGTTGATACATATCAATAAAATTGATTGTTTTTAAAAAGGCAAACAGCACTTAAAGATGGGAAAATATGTGAATACACATATACCAAAGAAGAAACGTTCAATTTTCATCACTAGGGAAATATAAATTAAAATCTGCTATGAATTATCATATACACATACTAGAATAGCTAAAATCAAGAGAGATAATACCATCTGTTAAAGATATGGAAAAACTGGAGCCCTCTCACATTTCTGGTAAGAATGCAAAATGCTGCTGACACTTTGGGAAACAACTGTGAGCTTCTTAAAAATATAAAGGTACCATAATTCTTGCCAATTCCACTCTGAGAAATCTATCCAAGACAAATGAAGTCATGTCCATGCAATGATTCCTGGGGCAAGTTCATGTCAGCAAAAACTGGAAAAAAAATATATTAATGTCTATTAACTGGTGCATGGATAACAAAATGTGGTACATCCATAAATAGATCTGCAGCTTTAACTATCTAAATTCAAGCTCCCGCCATGCCACCCTTGAAAGCAGCCCCGCCCAGCCTCTTCCCAACATGCCTGAAGGGGGTGCAGGCCTCTTCAGTACTAACTTAACATTAATTGTAGATTCAAATAGGACAGAAGAACCATGTGTAGGGAAACCACAACTGAGTCCAACTCTGTCACTCGGGAGCATAAATTCCAAAGTAGGGCCCACTGGCAAGGCACCAAATCTTGAGCTGTCTGCCCTGATTCTATTGTCTGGCTGTCTCCAGATCCCTCAGAAGCCATGCTATTTGGGGTAGTATCTACTTTGGCAGTTAAACAGCTCCTGCTGAGACATGCATAAGCACAACCTCTGGAATGACCTGCCAACTCACTTTGAAGTCTCTTAGCCATATAAACTCATTCTTCTTTACTTTTTCCCCCTTTTGGTCAAGGTCTATTTTCAGTTGCATTGCAAGTTGGTGCTTGGTAGTAATCCTTCAGTGCCAGAGGCTTATCCCCAGGCATTATGTCCCATGCTGGGAGAAATGTAATGTATTTATATGCTGAGTTTGGCTTAGAGAAAGGCCACATTTGAGCAACAAGAAGGCTCCCAGGAGGCAACTCTTAGGAACCCTATAATACTATGTTTCAATTTGAAGAGCAAAGGTTCATACCCACAGTCATCAGTATCAAGGGCCCATCAGGAGACCATCCTCCTCCACTAGTCATTGCCCCTGCACTTGGGGAATTCTTGCTGAGCTATTAGAGAATGTGGCAGAGCTCCCCAGGATGGGAATTTGACATTCTTTCGATTATTGTATGAATCTCCACCTACCATAGCAATAGCCCATGAATATTTAAACACACTTACATGCCTTACATGTATACCGAGGTGAGTGTCTTCCCATGTATCTCCCATCACTGACACCCCTCACTAATTATCCTCCTTTGTCACAGACAGAGAACCACAAGTGCTGGAGAGGATGTGGAGAAATAGGAACACTTATTCGTTGTTGGTGGAACTGCAGAATGGTACAGCCACTGTGGAGGACTGTTTGGCCCTTCCTAAAGAAGTTGAGTACAGACTTGCCACATGACCCTGCAATACCACTACTGGGTATATATCCAGAAAAACTGAGAGCGGTGACACGAACAGACATCTGCACAATGATATTCACAGCAGCATTATTCATGAATGCCAAAAGTTGGAAACAGCCCAGATGTCCATCAACTGACGAATGGATAATCTGTGCTGTATTCACACAATGAAATATTATGCAGTTGTAAGAAACGAAGTCATAAGGTACATGACAACATGGATGATTCTAGAGGACATTATGTTGAGCAAAGCAAGCCAGACACAACAGGATAAATGTTGTATGATTGTGTTACTATGAAACAAATCTTTGGTGTAACATATTGCATGATTCAAAAAAATATATATATGTATCCAGTACAGTTAGTGAAGAACTGTATGTTTTTATCCAACAATGTTTTCTTTTTAAATTATTGTTCATATATTCAATTATTATGTGTACAAAATAAAGTTTATTAAAAAAAGAAGTGAAGTTACACAGCCAGGAGGGGCCACAGTGGGAATGTGCCCCTAGACCCCAGACCTTACCTGCCCCATGTACTCCAAGAAAGAGGAAGTAAAACACTGGAGGAAGAGTGAAAATTAAAGGCTCAAGTAACTCACCAGGGCTTAAATCTAAAGAAAGCAAAGTGCCTAAGATGAAGATCTCTGGGGTTGGATACACACTCTTACTTGCAAAGTGTTGGGGTCCCTGCAAAACTCCCAGGCTGGGCAGAAACCTGTGCCCCAAGGCCCCTCCCGGAAGTGTCCCCATTCATTGTGTTCCCCAAGGGTACACACCAGGTGTCAGTCACATCTCCCCCCCATGAGCCCTTCACTTGAGAATGATCAATTTTGCCTCTGGCAATAATCTCTTTAAGAGCCTGCTACTGAAGGCCAGCCACTGAGCAGGCCCTTTCCAGGTGGGAGGAGAAGCAAGCAATGCAGCCTCCGCCTAGCTCTGAGGGAAATCTGAAGCACAGGGCCTGGGAAGGAGGTGCCCTGAAAGGCAAAGGACCCTTAGGAACCTCCGAGGGTCAGGAGGGAGGGCTGAGGGCACAGGGCAAAGCAGTGGGGTAGACCATGAGGGGGACAGGGGAGGGACCGCTGGGGTGGAGGAGCCCTGGGAGTAAGGACTTGGGCGGGTAAGGACCTGGTGGGGGGTAAGGGACTTAGGGGGTGGGGCCCCGGGGGCTTAAGGGCTGTAGGAGGAGTTAAGGACCGTGGGGGAGGGGAGCTGCCCTGCGGCGTGGGCCCGGGACTCTTATTCTGACATAGGGCGCCGTGTCGCTACCCAGGCCTCTGGGTCAGTACCCCTGGGAGGACCGTGCGCCCCTCGCCCGCCCACCAGCCGCCCACGGAAGCAGCGCCCCCAGCCCGGCGCGGCCACGTCCCCAAACGACCCGGGGGGCGTGCAGGAATAGTGGCGGTGCCCCGCACAACTTTCTGGTGACCCCGTGTGCCCCCCGCGCACAGCGAGGGAGCAGGAACCTTCCCCAGGCGCCGCACAGCGCTCCCGAAGCACAGGAAGGGAGGAGGTCACTCACTCCACTTTTCCGCGCTTATGGGGGTTCCCGCAGTCCCCCGCGCCCTGCCCCGTCCCCACAGAGCCAGCTGGCGCCCCGCGCCTGGCCTGCGCCCCACCTTGCCGGCAAGTTGCACCTGCAAACTAACCGCTACCACGGGGTGGGGAACGCGGGTCCCAAGAGCGGGCCTCACTCGCTCCACTGCCAGCCTGCGCCGCGGGGCAGATACTCCGTCCCTCGCTGCACTCCTGGGTCCTGGCGCATCTTTGCAGTGGGAACACGCAAACCAGGTCAGCATAGCCTTGGCTCCAAAACACCCCGTGGACTGGGCGGGGCTTGAGGGAACCGGAGTGCGGCGGAGCCGGAACTCCGCCCCGAAAGAGGGCAAGGCCCGCTTTGTGACAGACAGCTCCCGGAGGACAATCAACACGCAATCCGGGTGGCGCACCAGATAGATCAGGGGCAGGATGGGCCCAAGGCGGCGGAGTGGGGTGACTGACAGGACGCCAGCCAATGGGAATGTGGAGCGGCGAAAGAGCGGGAACACCGTGAAAGGCGGGGCCTGGGGATCCCGACATTCCGTGGCCAGCTAGTTCGCACCTAGGCTGGCGATTCGCCTTGGTTCGATTTTATTGATACATTTTAATAAGTTAATGGATTTATTGACACATACTAATAAATCATACAATACAACCAAAGGATATGATCAATGGTATTTGTTAAAGCACATTGTTGTGCTTTCATCACTTCAATCAGTGTGCATTTCCTTTTCAATAATAAGAAGAAAGCTGTTCACCCCTCAATCTGTTTCCCCTGCTGTATAGAACTGCTATTTCTGGCTATTCCAGCACAATTATTTATTTATAGTTTTATTCAGATATATTCACATACCATACGATCTATCTAAAGTGTATAATCAATGGTTGTTAGTATAATTGCAATGTTGTGCATTTATTATAAGAAAAACATTGAGAATCATTTCATTACTCCAAGAAGAAAAACTGCACACCCTTAGCAGGCCTTCCCTAGCCCTACGTTACCACTAATCAAAGTTCATCTTTATAAATTGATTTATATTTACATTTTATATAAATGCAATCATACAATATCTTTATTTTTATTTTGTACATTTAATGATTGAAATATAAACAATTAAAAAATAATAAAACACACTTCCACCTATCAGAGTCTGCTCATTATTGGAATGGGTGATACAGGGTTGACAGGTGGGTAGATTGGGAAGGGTGGGCTGGAATGTCCAGTGCACTGGAGGGAGGGTTGGGAGGAGGACCTGGTGAACACTGGGGATTTGCGGGTATGTGGTTGAAAGTACAAAGTTGGGAATGCTCTTATGGCAATATGACAATGAAGGGTTACTGGTTTAGGGTATTGTATGGGGGGCCATTCGGGACAGGGCACACCTGGAATAGGCTTCTAGGGAGGGTGTGAGTGAGCATTCTGTCATTATATGTTCTATCAGTGGGTGGAGACCCACATAATTAGCAGGAAGGAGTTGGACTCCCATCCTCAGGAAGATGGATTTGTTCACAAATAGACAGACGGGGGTCTCTCCAGAGCATAGGTGGTTCCTAATAGGGGAGGACAAAGCAGTGTGTCAAGACCTCAGTCTTGTTGCATGTAACTATGAATCTTGTCATCTAAGGAGTGAAACCAGAGGGTCGCCATGAGCCCCAAGCGGAGGGGGAGGGAGGAATAGAATAGATCAAACGGGAGATTTAGTGGGCAGTGAAAGTGTGTTCTACATTATCAAGGACATGGTAAAGATCATGAAAATTTATAAAAGTATACATTCTAAAATTTAAACCATAATGTAAACCATTGACCATGTTAAGTAGGTATGTTTCACTATTTGTATATCAGTTATAAAAAAGACACCATCCACATATAAAAAGGTATTAACATGGGGGGAAGGAAAGGGGGAGGATGTTGGGTAAATGAGAGTCCCCTGTATTCTGTGTGTGACTTTGCTGTGACCTAAAACTTCTTTGGAAACAAAATGAAATATAGTGAGACACTGGGGAATGAGTAGGGGAAGGTGCCACGGTGCAGACAGGACACCAAGTAATGCACTGATGAAATGCAAAATGACAAAAAAAAATTTTAATATTTTTCATTTTTTTAATACCACAAATTTTAAATTTTATTTTATTTTTATTTTTTATAAATTTTTATGTATTTTATTTCTTATACTTAAACTTATCATTATTGTTTCATTTTCCTATTAATTGTATTTGGCTATTGTAATTGCTTCATTTTTGAGGAAGCTTTGGATCACAGAAAGGTTACAACTGTGGTGGGGGAGGATCGTTGATGTGGGGTGTCAGTGATGGGGGTGCATGGGAGGGAATTCACCTGAGCATGCATATAAGATAAGTAAAAATGTTCAAATGTTCATGGGGCATTGTCACAGTAGGTGGAGACTCACACAATAACTGAGAAAATACTGAATTCCCATCCTAGAGAGCTCTGCCACATTCTCTAAGGGAGCAGCAACAGTCCCCCAAGTGCAGGGGCAGTGACTGGCCAAGGAGGATGATCCACTGATGGGCCCTTGATATTGATGACTAGGCTTATGAGCCTTTGCTCTTGATATTGAAACAGCCTATTGGTATGGGGTGCCTAAGGGTTGCCTCATGAGGGCCTCCTTGTTGCTCAAATGTGACCTCTCTCTAAGCCACTCAGCATATGAATGCATTACCTTCCCCCCAGCCTGGGACATGTCTCCCAGGGATAAGCCTCCCTGCCACCAAGGGATTGTTACCAAACACCAACCAGCAATGCTACTGGAAAAAGCCCTCAAATAAAAAGGGAAAGGTAAAGACAAGTGAGTTTATATGGCTAAGAGACTTCAAAGTAAGTCAGGAGGTCATCCCAGAGGTAACAATTACGCATATCTCAGCAAGATCTCGTAGTCTTCCAAAGTGGAGACTACCACAAAAATTGGGGGTTCCTGATGGCTCTGGAGACACCCAGGTGCTATGGTCATGGTGGAAATCTCCAGAGTTCGGTGCCTTGCCAGTGGGCCCTACCTTGGAGTTTGTGCTCCTGAGAGTGACAGAGTTGGACTCAATTATGTCTTACCTGAACATGGCTCATCTGTCCCTTCTATTCAAACCCACATATGGTGCTGGAGCTTAGAGGTGTACTTCCAGAGAATGGAGCCTTTGGCCTACCCATGTTGGCCAGTTGTAATACAGGGGTTTTTTTGGGACTTGGGAATTATGCTGAGTTACATTACAATGACAGATATAGGCCATTTTACATCAGCATATAACATGCAGAACTGTGTGGGAGAGAGTGCTTTCTACAATGTGAAGTATGGACCATGCTTAGTGGCAAAGCCCCAGGATGTGTATATACATTGCAGGTGATGTGCCACAATAATGAAAGATGTTTATGTGGGAGGTTGTGGGAGGTGTGGGAGGTGTGGGAGGTCGGGAACATGGGAATCCCTATAATTTTTGTGTAACATTTATGTAATCTAAGCATCTTTTAAAATATTTTTTAAAAATACTACAAAGTTTTAATATCATAGGACTTTTTGAAGAGGTAAAAAGGCAGCCTACTCAATGTGAGGAAACATTTGGAAATCACACCTCCAGCAAAGATCTAATATCCATGATATATAGAGATGCCACAACTCAACAATAAAAAGAAAAATGACCCAATTTAAAAATGGGTAAAAGAACTGAATAGACATTTTTTCTGAAGAAGAAATATGAGTGGTGAAAATACACATTAAAATTTTTCAACATCATTGGCAATTAGGGAAATGCACATCAAAGTTACAATGAGATATGATTTCACACCTACTAGAAAAGCCACTATGAACAAACAGAAAACAATCATTGGAGAGGACGTAGGGAGACAGGAATGCTTATTCGCTGTTGTTGGAGATGTAAAATGGCATATACACTCTGGAAGTCTGTTTAGCAATTCCTAAGGAAGTTAGAATCTGAGGTTGACCCTGTAGTACTGATCTTAGGCATACCCCCAGAAGATCTCAGAGCAGTGGCATGAACAGACATCTGCACTATGATGTTCATAGTAGTGTTATTCACAATTGCCAAAAGATGGAAACAACCCAAGTGTCTATCCAGTAATGAATGGATAAACAAACTGTTTTATGTACACATTATAAAATGCTATTCAGCTATAAGAAGAAATGAAGTTGTGAAGCATATGATAACATAAATGAACGTGGAGCACATTATGTTGAGTGAAGAAACCTAGGCAAAAAAGGACAAAGATTGTATGATTTCACTATTATGAACTAAATATCATAATCAAACTGACGAAGTTAGTAGATACACTATAAGTTGCCAGAGAAAAGAATGTGGTTAGAGAATGGAAAGTTGAGGTTTAATCCATTTAGAACTGGTAAAACTTGTTTGTAAATATTTGGAAATAAATAGAAATGGTGAATGAACATCATAGGATTTGTGATTAGCAGCACTAGCATATGAGTATGGTAGTGGTTTGCTTTTATTTTTCTGAGTAATGGAGTTGCTACACCTACTCTATAGCTCATTGGACTCATCCAGGACAACTGGCAGGGAGATGATGATGGACAGCAGCCATCCCAGGGAATGGAGAGAGGCTGCTATTTTACTGTAGACATATAGTCACAGGCTGTAGAGCTTGTGTAGGTCCCATGCAGCACTGGAGCCTGTGGAGACTGTGGTGGCTGTGGAGATCCCATGCAGGCTGTGGAGCCTGTATAGGTCCTGTGCAGCCTGTGTATGTCCCGTGCAGCATTGGAGCCTGTGGAGCCTGAGGAGGCCATGGAGGCCATGGAGACCCTGTGCAGGCCCCAAAGCTGTCGTTGCCCATGAGAGCCAGGCGTCACAGACCAACAGGCCTCACAGGACACTGGCCAGGTTGGTGTTGGGTTCCTTCTGAACTTGAAACTGCATGGGGGGGATTCTCCATCCACTGTGGGGAGGGACACAGCTGAAGCCTCCCCCAGCCCTTCCCACCAGCCCCCCTCCACCCTCACACCTGCATCCCAGGACCCCTGATGCTGTAGCCCCCCTCAGATGGGGACGTGTGAGACTTGGCTAAAGCCCCCAGGGCCCAGCAGGACCTGGTGGGCGTCTCATTGCACAAGGGTGTGCACCTCATGTCCCTCCCTCTGTCCCCTATCTTGATGAAGCAGTGGTCAGGGAGGCTGCAGGCCTGGATGTGGTCCTGCAGCAGCTACTGTGAGAAGTTCTGGTGCCTCTGGGTAGCCCCATGGGCATCCATGGTGTTGCAGCATGCCTTGTTCAGGTCTGGGCAGACACATGTGTGGGGCTGGGCCACCTTGTTCCCTGGCCCCGGCCCCACAGCACCCACCCTGGGTCTGGGGCCACCATCCTTGGAGGGACTATGAGTGAGCAGGGAGGACCTTGAGGCAGACCCAGGGGGCCGGCTTTGGGGAGGAGCAGGATGTTGGGCAGCCTGGAGCCCACAGAGCTTGCTTGAGCCCCATGGGAGACCAGCCCAGGCCTCCCCCACAGCTCTGCCATGGGCAAGTGGGTGCAGGGCCACTGCCTCCCTGAGGGGCCTGTTTCCTTGCCTGCAGCATGAGGCAGTGGTAAGACTGCCCTGACCTGCCAATGTGTTCTCAGTCCTGCCCACCCAGAGCCGGTGCCCCTCAGTGTTCCTGAGTCACCCAGACCCCACAGCATCCCCCAGGGCTGCCCCACCTCTGAGCAGGGCCGATGACCACAGCTGCACCAACATGTCTGGGATCTTGTTGGCCAGCTGCTTGGCCAGGACCACCATGTTGTTGTTCTTCTGTGGGTGAGAAGCATTGGTTCAGGGCCTGGGATGCCCCTTCCCCAGGGCCTGTCCCCCTGGGCCCCCAAGGTCCCCACCCTGTGGTTGTCCAGCATGTAGAAGATGTGGCCAAGGGAGCAGACCTTCAGCTGGTTCAGGTCCTCCACATTGGACATCTTCAGGATTTCTCACAGAAATCATCTATGAGAGAATGCAGGACCCCTGTTGTGGGGCAGGAGGGGGCAGGAGGGGCAAGAGGGGGCAGGGGATCTGGGGTTGTGGAGGGACCCAGGCCCACCCACCTGGCACTCACTTGTCTTCCTTATAGAGGACCTGGAAGAAGAGGAGGCCCAGGACATAGAAGGCAGCCACCAGCAGACAGTGCAACCTGGGGAGGGTGGAGAATCAGAGGGGAGAGGAGCATGGCACAGGCCCTACTGCAGTGACCATCCTCTAGAACACCCTAGAAGACCGCTCGAGGCACCTGGAGGCACTCACCTGACAAGAAAGCTGTAGTCGGGGTTGATCCTCTTCAGCAGGCTGTAGAGCTGCCGGCCTAGGGGCCATCAGAGCCCCTGAGGGGCTACCCAGACCCGATGATCTAAGGAGTCCCCACAAGAGAACATACCCCCACCATGCAATCTGCCCGCCTCACAGCCCCGGGGAGCTGCTGCTCCGTGACGACCCTGGGACTTGTGGGGATGAAATGTTCCGACGCATCAGCCCTGGGGCCAAAGGATCTGGCCTGGCCCTCCCTCTCCTGCATGGGGTAATGAGGGCTGGATGCCTCCACCTGCTGGCTCCAGGCCAAGGGCCTCACAGAGAAGGAGCATGAAGTGAGGGTTAGGGTTAGGGTTAGGGTTAGCGTTAGGGTTAGTTTAAGGGTTAGGGTTAAGAGCATGAGGGGCTGTGTGGCAGGTGGAGGGCAATGAGGGTGAATGAAGGACAGGCCTGGGGGTCTGGGTATCTGAGGTGGGCTTATCTAGGGTCAACAGGGATCACCAGCAGGGTGTGGACATTTCAGGAGTCCCTGGATGCTGGATGAGGGGCTGGAGGTAGGGCTGGGGGTGACCTCCCAGCCTGTTTCCTGACCATCAGAGCAGTAGAAGCTGGGCTTCCCCTGTGCCACCCCAAGTCCCTGAGCCCACCCCAGCTCCAGCTATGCTGACAGAGGAGGGGAAATGGCCCGACCTGATCCTCTCCAGAGGCAGGTGCTGGGAGCCACAGGGGCTGGCACTTCCACCCACAGAGGTCCACATGAGAGCCCAAGCCCCAAGCACCCAACTTCACTCTCCACAGAGACCCTTGATGCTGCTGGTGGCCCCTGACCCATGAGCCCAGGCATCCTCACAAGGGAGCTGCCACCTTCCAGGACCTGGGAGCTAAGGGCAGCACCTGTGAGGAGAGCTGAGAGCCTGGCACTGGGACTCGAGTTAGCCTCGAGCATCTTCCCCAGGAGGGGAGACCAGGGCTCTAGAGGGGATTCAGACCCAGCTTCAGCCCTGCTCGTGGCCATTGTGCATGAGGTCCCTGGCCCCGGCCCGCAGTTGGTTGAGGTCTGCAGTTTCAGGGTGCCATCCCAGGAGGAGTGCAGGGTGCTAGACATGAAGAGAGCCACCTACTAGGTGCCTGCTGCCTTCCCAGGTATACATTCTCACCAGGCAGTCACAGTGAAGGCCCACAGCTCCTGGTAGCTGGTGAGCAGCAAGGGGGTGTTACTGGGGGCCATGCATGCAGCCAGGACCCCGCACAATGATAGGGAATGTGCAGGTGAGCTTTTCATTATAAAACCGCCTTCTGCATTGTGGAAGTCAGGGAAATAGAGAAAAGCCCGCTGCCCCAAACCCTGCTGCCAGAACACACCGGCCTTGGGCATTGGGTTCCATTCCTGCTTGTCTCTTGGGACCGGAACCAGTAGCCCCCTCCCACCCCCAGCCAGCAGCCCTGGCACCTGGTGGCCACCGCGGAGTCACCCATGATCGTGTACAGGTGGCCACCAGCTAAGGGAGGCTGAGGCTGTGCACTGGGGCCAGTGCACACAGGTGACAGCACAGAGACAAGGGGAGGTGAGTGCCCCCTCCCAGGCCGGGCTGTGCTCAGATGTCTCTACTTGGGCCTCCCCAGGACCACCGTGAGGTGTTGCCAGCCTCCTCCAGCCTGGGCCCAGCACTGAGCCCTCCTTCCTGAGGGCCCCTGGGTGAGCTTGGGAAGCTCTGCCTACCCTCAGTGTGCTGAGCACCACCCTGAACCTCGTTGCTGAACAGTCAGCACTTGCCCGTGTCCCCCGTCCTGGACAGAAGGCCCCGTATGGACAAATGGCAGCCGTGACCAGCACTGGCTGCAGGATCTGGAGCAGCCTCCAGGGACTCAGGCCTGCGTGGGGGCCATACACTGCTCCTGCTGGGTCAGGGAGCTCCTGGTACCGACCTGGATGCTCTGGGGCAGGCGGGGAACCTACCTGCAGTGCCATGGTGAACTGGGCCTCCATGTTGTCCATGCAGTTAACCTAGATCAGTACAGGCCCTGGAAGAAGGAGGCATGGTTAAGGTGCCATCTGGACGCAGCTCACCCCAGTTGCCATGGCCATGCCCTATCAGTCCACCTCATGACTCCTGGGTCACGACAGAGCCCACATGGAACATTCTAGACACAACTGGGGGTGGAAGCCAGGGGCAGCCACACACTAACCTGCAGGTGTGGAGCTGGGCTGCATGGTTGGAGAAGTGCCGGGGTACTTTCTGGCACAGCTGGCAGAACTGCAAGATCTAGGGGTGCAGGGTCATGGGGTCTCTTGGCCACAGCTGGGAGCGAGGAGCTGACACTGTCCAGGGGTGTCCCCTTGTCCCATCTGCCTGCACTGGGGTCTGAAGCCTCAGGGTACTGGCCCCAACAGGAAGGGTGGTGAGTGGGGCCTCAGCCTCAGGGAGCTTGGATCCCCGTGCTGCACACTTGCCCGAGTGTGCCCATTGTGGGGAGGGGTCCATGGATTCCTGCACAGGACTCTGCCGAGCAACAGCCAAATGGCATGAGAAGGGATTGTTGCTCTGCCAAGCAGGCAGCCACCCCCAACACCCTCCTATGCCCTTGACATGTGTGCCCACATCTTCCCCACTTTTCCTCCACTGCCCACCCACCTCCTGCAGCACAGTGGCCTTTTGCCCAGTGACCAGCCAGCACATGATGATGCTCCAGCAGGATGACTTGGAAGGATGAGAGGATGGGTCTGCAGTCAAGCACTGGGGAGAGGTGGGGTGCTCAGATCCCAGCCCTGTGGAATGGCAGCTCACTCCCAGGTGAGAAGAGCTCCCGCTGGGCTCTGACCCGAAGCTGCCCCAAGTGAGGGATCCCAGAGACAAGAGGATCAAGGGATGCACACCTGCCTCTAACACCCACACCCTGCCCTGGCCACGAACTCCAGTGTCCTGCATATGCAGGCCCTAGAAAGACAAGTGTGGCCCAGGGCCTGAGGCTGTGTCTTCCTTCCACCAAGCTGCCTCAGCCCTGCCAGTTCCTCCCCCAGTGGTGCCTGTGAGGGCTCAGGGGGCACAGGAGGCTGGTGGAGGCCTGCAGAGGTCCTGTGCAAGGGCCACATCTGGGCTAATTGGAGTCTGGAAAGAACCATGGCCACCAGGGGACCTGCCAGGCAGCTGAGGCCTGGCAACTGATCTGTCAACCTCATGCTAAGAGCGAGCCATGGAGAGAGCCCCATCCTGCCCTTCGTTTGGGGTCAGGGTCCAGGGACCCAGGGACTGAGCAGTCAGGGAACAGCACCATTCAGAGCCCTTTACCACAGCCTGGGCCCCAGGCCAGGCCCTGCATCACTTTTGAGCTCTCCAGCTGCATGAGGGCCTTGTCCATGTACTTCTGTGCCTTCTCCAGATAACCAGCCTGCATGGAATGCATCACCATCACCTGGAGGACAAGGCCACACGTGGTCAGGGGCCCCAGCCCTCCTAGCCCCTCTCCCCACCGGTCCCCTCACCAGTGCTCACCAGGTACATGAGCACACACATGCTCCTTGGGCAGCCAGTGGGAGAGGTTGACAGGATTGCTGGGCAAGAGCTCATCATTGTGCAGCTGGAGATGGTCTGGATGCACTGCTGCAGCTGCTTCAGGCATGGCTTCACACTCTTTACCTGCCAGGCCTATAGCTGCCTGGGATGCCCATCTGGGCTGCCTGCCTGGACCGCTCAGCATCCATGCCCAGCTGCAGCCCTCACCATTGGCACCAGGCCACTTTGCCCCCATGACCCACATCATGCTTGCCCTTGCCTTGTGGACCCCTCTGCCAGGGGCTCCCTCTGTGCCATGCCAATTACTGTGGTGACCATGAGCCACAGACCAGGAGCACCTCCCTGCTGCATGTATGTCCAGGGAATTAAATCAGGGAATGGACCATTTTGCCCTGCAGAAGATTCTCCAGTCCCTCCTAGGGCCACTCACACAGCCAGTCTGGGGGAAGGGCTGCCCCCTGTCTGGTGTCCTCCTGGGGGAAGTGTCACCCCTGCCTGGTGTCCAGGTAGTGGGCCACCTGGAGCTCCAGGAAGAAGACACAGGACGACTCCTTCTGGATGCGGGTCCCCTGCCAGTTCTCAACAATCTGCCCACAGAGCATCAGCAGGGGGTGGACTTCCTGCAGCTTCCCTCCATGTGCAGCAGCTGGGGAGGGAGAGGGGTGTCACTGGGGTGCTGGGGTGCCGTATACCTGTGGACAACCTTGGAGGGAGGCCCCTGCAGGCTGTGTCCTCACTCACTGCTCAGGCCACTGACCAACAAATCCCACCTCCCTCAGGATCCAAAGTTCAACCACAACCTGTGCTGGAGCTACTGAGATTCTGGTCATGCCTTCACACCCCCAGCCCTGCTGGATGGCTCTGGCCTGACTGGACTCACCATCCCTTTTCCCAGCAGGAACAGTGCCCTGGAAGACAGACAGGCAGCTTAAGGACCCAGCTGGGCAGCTGCTGGGTGAGCAAGGCCCCAGGAGCAGCCTGGTGGTGGGGAAGGGGAGGCAGCTGTTCCATGTGGTCCTCTGTCATCTTTATCTGGCATGCAGTGTTCAGACTGTTTTTAGGCCCTGAAGCCCCAAAGGTGCCAGAGCCAAGGCCCTAGGGCGAGGGGTTGAGGAAGGCCAGCCCTTTGAGCCCCCTGCCACTGAGACCTCAGGAGGCTGGGGCAGGGGCAGGCATGCAGTCCCTGATGCCCAGCTCTGATCCCACCTCCATGCTGTTCCATCTGTGTGGGGCATGAGATCTCCTTGGGGTCTCCTGAGTGAAACAGGAATGACCCAATGGCACCAGGCTGGGGACTGAGGTCAGGAGGTCACTGCTACCTCTTACTCTTTCTTGTAATTTGTGAAGGAGCACATGATATTTCCACATCAAGAAAAGCAATAAAACGGAAGCTTCCATTTTATTGACATGATGAACCCACAGGATGCCATGTTGAGTGACAGCCAAAGGACCCAAAGGCCACGTGTTTTGTGACCCCCTTACACGAGATGCCCAGCGTGCCCAAATTTAAGCAGGAAGTGGACTAGAGGTGACCAGGGGGCAGGTGGAGGGACACAGGGAGCTGTGCTTAATTGGTGCAGGTTTCTGTTTGGGGGGAGGATACATTTTGGTAACAGGTGGTGATGGCAGCACAACATTGCCAATGTGATAAATGCCAAAAAAATGTATCCTTAAAAATGACTATAAGGGGAAAAGTTACACTTACGTGACCACAATTGAAACAAAACCTATGAAGCGACATTTAGAGGACAGCAAGGGTAAAGGGGGGTGATGGGGATGTCGGACGCTGAGGCACATGACAATGTGTGGTGGCACCCCTGGCCTTCCCCTGGGACTGGGCTCCTCTTTGGACAAGATGGCCATGTGTGATGAAGGCATTTCATTGCAGCTTCACATTTTCATGCCCCGGCCTGGCTGGGGGGAAGGGGTGAGGTCGTGTCAAGTGGGGGACATACCATGTGTACTCAGAGCCCGCTACCTGGGTGGACTCGGCCCCCATGCCCAGCAGGTTGCAGGATGACCCTAGGTCCTTCTCGAATATGGGCAGTTGCTGAAAAAATGAGAGGGCTGTGAGTGCAGGTGACAAATCGCTGTCTTAAACAGATGCCAGGTGCTACCTGATCCTAAGGCTCCACAGGCCCCACGGGCCTGTACATACTCCACAGGCCTCCACAGGCTCCACAGCCTCCACAGTCTCCACGGATCTGCAAAGACTCCATGGGCCTCCATGGGCTCCACAGGCCTCCACGGGTTCCACAGTCTCCATAGGTTCCACAGGCTACACTGGCCTGCACAGGCTACACAGGCCTCCACAGCCTCCACGGGCTTGACAGGCTCCACAGGCTCCATGGACCGGCACTGGCTCCACAGGCTCCATGGGCCTGCAAAGGCACCACAGGACCCCACAGGCATAGGAAGCTCCATAGGCATCACAGGCTCCACAGGCTCCCCTGGCCTCCACAGGAGCCATTGGCCTCCACAGACTCCATGGGCTCAAAGGGTCCACAGGCCTGCACAGGCTCTGCAGGCCTCCACAGGCTCCATGGGCACCACAGGCTTCACGGATCTCCACAGGCTTCCATAGGCTCCACAGGCTACATGGGCCTGCACAGGCTCCACAGGCCTCTCTGGGATTCACGGGCTTGACAGGCTCCACAGGCTCCATGGGCCTGTAGAGACTCCACAGGCCTCCATGGGCACCAAGGGCTCCACATGCGTCCAGGGGTTACAGGAGCTGCACAGGCTCCACAGTCTTCCATGGGATCCACTGGCTCCACGGGTTCCACAGGCTTGAATGGGATCCACTGGCTCCACAGGATCCATGGGCCTGCACAAGCCAAACAAAGTCCACAGGCTCCACAGGCCTGCAAAGGCTCCACAGACCTCCACAGGTTCCAAAGTCTCCATAGGCTCCTCGGGCTCCACAGGTTCCATGGCCTGGACAGGCTCCATGGCCTAGATAGGCTCCACAGGCTCCACAGGCTCCAAGGTTCCACAGGCCTCCATTGGCACCAAGGGCTCCACATGCCTCCAGGGTCTCCAAGGGCTCCACAGGCCTCCAAGGGCTCCACA
This sequence comes from Cabassous unicinctus, assembly GCA_029593785.1. Classification (NCBI taxonomy): domain Eukaryota; kingdom Metazoa; phylum Chordata; class Mammalia; order Cingulata; family Chlamyphoridae; genus Cabassous; species Cabassous unicinctus. The sequence goes on from JAQZBX010000116.1 coordinate 28,570, forward strand.
GGCTCAATGGGCCTTCAAGGGTTCCCCAGGCTCCAAGGCTTTATAGGCCTGCACAGGCTCCACTGGCTTCCATGGGCACCACGGGCAACACAGTTTCCATAGGCCTCCATGGGCTCAACAGACTTGCACAGGCTCCACAGGCTCCACAGGCTCCACAGGCTCCAAAGGCATTCATGGGTTACAAGAGCTCCACAGGGTCCACAGGCTCCCATGGGATCAACTGGCTCCACAGACTCCACTGGCTTGCATGGGATCCACTGGCTCCACAGGCTCCATGGGCCTGCACAAGCTGAACAATCTTCACAGGCTTCACAGGCCTCCCAGAATTCCACAGGCTCCATAGGTTCCACAGGCTCCACAGGCTCCATGGGCCTCCAAGTGCACCACAGGACCCCACAGGCACCAGAAGCTCCACAGGCTCCACAAGCTCCATGGGCTCCATGGGCTCGACAATCTCCATAGGCTCCATGGGACTGCACAGGCTCCATGGGCTCCACAAGCTCCACAGACTCCACATTCTCCACGGGCTCCACAGGCTCCACAGGACCCACAGGCTCCATAGGCTCCAGAGGCCTTCACAGGCTCCATAGACTCCAGAAGTTCCACAGGCTCAATGGACTCTACAGCGTCCTTGGGCTCCACAGGCTTTCACAGGCTCCAAGGGCTTCACAGGCTCCACAGGCTCCACATGACTCCACAGGCTCCACAGGCTTGGACAGGCTCCACAAGTCTCCACAGGCTCCATGGGCTCCACAGTCTCCATCGGACTGCACAGGCTCCAGAGGCTTCCACATGCTCCACGGGCTCCAAGGTTCCACAAGTCTACAAAGGCTCCACAGGTTTCATGGTCTCCACAGGCCTCCAAGGACTCCAAAAGTTCCACTGGCTCCAAAATCTTCCAAGGTCTGCACAGGCTGCAAGGGCACCATGGGGTCCAAAGGCCTACACAGGCTCCACCGGCTCCATAGGCTCCAAAGACTCCACAGGCTTACCTAGGATCCACAGAACTTCATGGGCTCCAGGGGCTCCTCAGGCCTCCATGGGTTCCATGGTATTCATAGAGCTCCAAGGGCTCCACAGTCTCCATGGGCCTGCACAAGCTCCACAGGCCTCCAAGGCTCCAAAGCCACCAAGCCTCCAAGGCTCCATAGCCCTCCTTGGGCTCCATGGGCCTGCACTGGCTTCAAGGGCCTTGATGCCTCACCAGACTCCATAGACTCCACGGGCTCCACATGCCTCCACGTGCTCCACATGCTCCACCAGCTCCATGGGCTCCACAGGCTCCATCAGCCTACACAGGATATCCAGAGGCTTCTAGGACTCTACAGGCCTCCACAGGCTCCACAGGCTCCAAGGCTCCACAGGTCTGCAAGGGCTCCATAGGCTCCATGGGATCCACAGACCTCCACAGGCTCCACAAGCTCCCAAGGCCTGCACAGGCTCCAAGGGCACCACGTGGTCCACAGGCCTGCACAGGCTGCATTGGCTCCATAGTCTCCAAAGTATCCATGGGCTTGCACAGGTTCCACAGATCTCCACAGGCTCCACAGCATCCAAGAATCCACAGGCCTGCACAGGCTCCACAAGTCTCCATGGGCTCCACAGGGTCCACATGCCTCCACGGGCTCAACAGGCTCAACAGGCTCCATGGGCACCACAGGTTCCATGGACCTCCACAGGCTCCATAGGCCTTCACAGCTACACAGGCTCCATTGGCCTGTACAGGCTCCCCAGGCCTCCATGGGCACCAAGGGCTCCACATGCCTCCAGGGACTATAAGGGCTCCATGGGCCTCCAAGGACTCCACAGGCTTCCATGGGATCCACCGGCTCCACGGGCTCCATGGGCCTGCATGAGCTGAACAACCTACATATGCTCCATGGTCCTGCACAGGCTCCACAGGCCTCCACAGGTTCCACAGCCTCCACGATCTCCACAGGCCTCCATAGGCTCCACAAGCTCCACAGGCTCCACAATCTCATAAGGCCTTCACAGGCTCCAGGGGCACCACAGGGTCCACAGGACTGCACAAGCTCCATGGGCTCCGTAGGCTCCAAAAACTCCATGGGCTTGCACAGGCTCCACAAAAATCCACGGGCAACATAGGGGTCCAAGGTCTACACAGGCTCCATCGGGTCCACTGGCCTACACAGGCTCCACAGGCCTCCCGAGGCTCCAAAGTCTCCAAGGCTCCTTGGGCTCCATGGGTTTCATATGCTCCACAGACTCCATATGCTCCACAGGCTCCATGGGCTCCACATGCCTCCATGTACTCCACATGCTCCACTGGCTCCAGGGTCTCCACAGGCCTGTACAGGCTCCACAGGCTTCGTAGGATCCATGTGCACTATAGGCTCGCACAGGTCCACAGACTCCACAGGCCTCAATATGCTCCACTCTCCACAGGCTCCATGAACTCCATGGGCTCCACAGGCTCCATGGGCTGCACAGGCTCCATGGGCTCCACAAACTCCACAGGCTCCATAGTCTCCACATGCTCCACAGGCTCCACAGTCTCCACGTGCTCCACAGGCTCCACAGGCCTGCACAGGCTCCACAGGCTCCATGAAATCCATTGGCTCCACAGGCTCCCCAAGCCTCCATGGGCTCCATGGGCTGCACGGGCTCCATGGGCTCCACAGGCTTCATGGACACTACAGGCTCCATGGGCTCCATAGGCTAGTACAAGCTCCACAGGCCTCCCTGGGTTCCACAGTCTTCACAGGCTCCTAAAACCTGCATAGAATCCACAGTTTCCACAGACTCCACAGGCTTCATGGCCTCCATAGACCTGTACAGGCTGCACAGGCCTCCCTGGGCTCCACATGCTCCACCGGCACCATGGGCTCCACATGCTCCATTAGCCTACACAGGATCCACAGGATACACTGGTTCCACAGGCTTGTACAGGCTCCACAGACCTCCCCAGGCTCCACAGTCTCCATAGGCTCCATGGGCACGACAGGTCCAACGGGCCTGCACAAGCTCCATGGGCCTCCACAGGATCCATGGGCCTGCACAGGCTCCACAGACTCTGTGTCACTTCACAGGCTCCACAATCATCCACGGGCTCCACAGGCACCATGGGCCCCAATGGGCTCAAAAGACTACACGGGCTCCATGGGCTCCTCAGGCCTAAATGGGCTCCATGGACTCCAAGGTCTCCATGGACTCCAAGGGTCTGCACGGTCTCCATAGGCTCCACAGTCTTCACAGGCTCTGTGGGCTTCTATGCCTCCATGGACTCCACAGGCTCCATGGGCCCCACAGGCTTCCATGGGCTCCATGGACTCTATGGCCTCCACAGGCTCCACAGGCTCCACAGGCCTGCACAGGATCCATGGGCTCCATGTGCTTCACGGGCTCTACAGGCTCCATAGGCTGCACACAACTGCACTGTATCCACGGGCTCCACAGCCTCCACAGGTCTCCACAGCTCCATGAGTTCCACGACCTCCATGGGCCTGCACAGATTCCACGGTTCTCCATGGGCTCCACAGACTCCACAGGATTCCACATGCTTCCACAATCTCCACTGGCTCCACGGGTTCTACGAGGCTGCACAGTCTCCACAGGATCCACAGGCTCCATAGGCTTGCACAGGCTCCACAGTCCTCCATGGGATCCACAGTCTCCACAGGCTCCACAGGCCTGCATAGGATCTACAGGCGCCCCCTTATTCTCGGACTTTTCTGCATGAGGTGCTGGAGCTGCCACTCCCAAGAGGCGTTTCCCTGTATGCATTCCCAGTCTTCTCTCTTGACTGATTCTTGTGCTTCCACCTCCCTGGGGACTGCTGGGGGCTGCCATCCTTGCTGGAAGAGGACAATTGTGGTCTTACTCCAGTACCCACTCCTGATGCTGTATCCTGGGATGACACTGCAGCTGGGGTTCCAGCGCTGTCCCTTCTAGTGGACGCTGCCTGCTGACCCCTCTCATGCAAGTCTGAGCTATGCCCACCAGGAAGTGCTTCTGGGGTGGGGGCAGCTGTGGGCCAAGGGATGGACCCTCAGTACTGCCTCTGTGCCAGGTGCCCACTGCAGTGACCACCCACTCCCGAGCCTTAGTGTGCACTGGCCTTGCTCAGACCTCCATTGATGGCACCTTCTGGAGCTCGGAGGCCACACCTGGAGGGCAGAGACAAAGGCTAACCTCTCTCCAGCCTCCGGTCCTGTGGTGGCCAAGCTCTGCCCAGGGCCTTCTGACACCTGTCCCAGCTGGCTAACACTGTGCATTGCCCTGCAGCTGAAATTCATGTGGGGTTAGCAGGCACCAAGGCAACACCTTTACCCAGAAGCTGCTCCCTGTCAGCTGCCACTTCTGGGGGCCGTGGGGCAAACATTGGCTTTCCCACCAAAATTTGAGCCCCTTTGAACCTGAACTCCCTGCAGCTGGATGGAATGGAGTGACTCCATCCAGCAACTCTGCTGTTGCAGGCAGCAGGTTTTACAAGTTCTGTCTCTGAGGGTTCACGAGGTGGCAGCAGAGGATGGCATGGCCAGGACCCCCCTCCAGCCCACCATTATGGGTGGTTGGCAGGGGTCTTCCTATGCTGCTGGGAATTCTCAAGGGCCAGTGTGAGCAGCAACCTGGACATCAGTGTCCTGCTGATGGTGTTGTAAGAAGGTGCTTGGCAGGATGTCTCTACTGGGTTCCTCATGTTTTCTGGTTTTAGGAGACTGTAATTCATTGGGTGCTCTTGATCAGGAAAAAAATTATAAATAAAAACCAATGTTTTGTTTTATCTTATTATTATTTTTATTTTTTTATTTTTTATCTTCTGAGGGCCAGGGATTGAACCCAGGCCCTTGTGTGTGGAAAGCCAGCACTCAACCACTGAGCCACATCTGCTTCCCCACATCGGCTTCCCTGAGTTGGCTTTTTGTTTGTTTGTTTTACTTGTTGTTTGTTTTTGTTGTTTCAGGAGGCACCAGAAACTGATCCTGGGACCTCCCATGTTGGAGGCAGGAGCACAATCGCTTGAGCCACTTCTGCTCCCAAACCAATACTTATATGATGTAAACATGGGCATAGCTCCCTGTTGGTGGATTTCTGTTCCTGTATTTTCAAAGTAAAACCTGCAGGAACCATCGCTTGTTGTCTGTGGTCATGCGTCTGCACCTCTCGCCCGGAGATGTCCACGTTGCAGGGGTCCCTTCACTCTGCCCCATCCACCTCAGCATCAGGCAGGTCTACCTTCTTTTCTGCCCATGGCCGCTCATGTGTCAGGTGAGGGCATCATGGGCACCTTTGCCTTTCCACCCTGTGAGCCCAGAGTTCCCTGACTGGAGCCCAGCATGCAGCCTGGTGTCCTGATTCACTTTGTGTCTCAAGTCCAGCCCTAGGGACAAACCAGTAGCCTCAGCTTGACAACTTGTGCTGGGCTCCGAGGAGAACGTTCACATGGCACCTCCTGAAAAAGTGCTGTCAGGGGTCAGGTGTGCCTCCAAGCAGCTCCACGGGACTCAGGACTACCCCCATGAGGGGAGCAGGCAACATTCTCCACAGAAAGTGCCCACTTCCACCTTCCCCACTGCCATCACCCAGCACTGTGTCTGGAACCCAACACATGCTGAGAACGATCCAGAGGAAATCCTTCCAGACTCACATCCCTACTCACAGACTAGTTACCGGTCAAGTCTGGAGATGCAGCATAGCCAAGACCTGGTCCTCATTTCCCAAGATGAAGCTGAGGGCCCACACTCGACCCTGGAGGGGGCTGGATGCCTCAGGAGCTGCCCAGGCAGACATGCGCAAATGGTGGGCTTGAGCCAGGGCTTGGGGCCTGGGGCAGGGAGATGCCTCTAGATGAAGTGGGTGACAAGAGGGGTGCTCAGGCGGGCCAGGAAGAAGAGGGTCCATGTACATATGTGTGTGGCTGAGCACGGGAGCTGGGAGTGGGCCCCATGCAGCCACCTGGTCAGAAAGCTGGGACCTGGTCCAGCCTACCAGCAGTTCCCCGAGAAGATTCCATAAAATGCTGGGCATTAGCTCATGAAGAAAGTTTGCCATGGCCATAGAATTGTGGGATACTCTCAGGAAAGCTGAGCAGGTATTTTCCAGCAGGACTTGTCATCACTAACGGGCTCCATGCAGGACATGCTCAGGGAGTGCACAACAGGAACACACAGGCTGAGAAGGGGAAAGGCCCAGAGTGGGGGTCACGTGTCATCCTTGAAGCCCCTCTCATCTTACCACTCCATCTATTCCTGAACCTCTCCGTGCCCCCTCACGTCTGAACCCCATTCCCCATTAACCCATCAGGCAAGAATCCAGCCTCCTCCCTGACCTCTCCCAAATGGCCACTCTCAATTGATGGCCAAATCAAAAGCAAGAACACAGTCATCCAAATCCCCAAACTCCTCACCTCATTGTGAAGCTTCCAGAATGTTTCATGCATTCTCCCAACTGACCCTGCCCGGTTGGCTCTCCCAGTGTCTGCTCCCTGTCAGCACCACCTCTCTCGGTGAGGCTCCCCTCAGTAATGCCTGGTGGCCTCACCCTGAAATGGCCTGGCTGGCAGTGGCTGAGGACGGTGGCCTCTGGCCTGGGTCTGGTCCATGGTAGGAGGGAAGGAGCCCAACGTGGCTCCTGCCTGAACCATCTGCTCCCTCATGACACTTAGTCTCCATCCCGTGCCCTGTGAACTAAACATGATGTCTAGCTGTGTCGCCCAGCAGCAGATGGGTGGACAGAAAATGGCTCCAAATTTTGGTGGAAGGGGCTGAGGTGTGATGACTGTTGGCGGCAGCTCAGACTTCCCAGCCCCGATGTTGCCAGACCCCAGTGGGTCCTGAGGAAAATGGTCCCGTCATGCATTGGCTTCCTGCCTCGGCCACATGGAGCACTTTGGGTTGAGGTAACACTCCAAAGAAATTGATTTTGGGCAAGTCAGTGTTATGGGGTGAACTGTATCCCCCCAAAAGACGTGTTTGAGTCCTAACTCCCGGTCCTGAGAATGGAAACTTATTTGAAAATAGGGTCTTTGCAGATGTGGTTCATTAAACTGAGACAAACTGGAGGTGAGTGGGCCCTGATCCAACAGGGCTGGTGTCCTCATGAGAAGAAGGAGAGTGGACACAGATGGATACTGGAGAGACAGCCACATTATGACTGGGGTGGAGAACAAAGGATTGCCACCACCACCAGAAAAGGAGGGCACAGGGAAGGGTTCCATGCTAGGATTTCAGACTCCTGGCCTCCAGGGCTGTGAGACCTCAGATCTCTGCTGTCTCAAGTACCCCAGTTGGTGGTACTTGGTTGTGGCAGCCCTGGGAGGCTGAGATGGATGGAAATTTCTTTCTCTGCTTGTCCAGCACATGAACAAATGTTTCCTCTCTTTGACATTCACTGGCCTGTCCCCTTCCAGCTTCCCCAACAAGATCCCACTTTGGCCTCAGAATGGCCAGCTAGACACAAGATGCTGATGCCTGGGCAGGTGGGCAGGGGCATGCCCACCTCTTCTGGTTTGACTCTGGGTCCCCCACAAAGACAGCTCCAGTCCTAACCCGGGTCCCATGGGGTGAACCCACCTGTAAGTAGAATCTTGGAAGATGTTACTGGTTAAGGCGAGGCCAAACCAAATCGGGAGGGGCCTTGGCCCCGTGTGGCTGGATTCTTAAAGTAGAGGGTCTTGGAAGGAGATGATGGCCATATGATGGGGGCAGGGGCAGCTATGGGGGGCTGGCAGGCCGGACCCTGGAGAAAGTACCCTTAGGTTTGGACTTCTGGCCTGCTATGCAGTGAAACACTAAATTCCTGCTGCGTGCACCCTGTACGTTAGCAGTGCAGGCTGAGGGTTGGGGCCAAGCAGGGCGGAGCAAACTTGAGGATCTGTTCCCCACCTGGCTGTGGGTGGGTGTCTCTCCCAAGATGGCTGCCTGCCCCTGGACCTTTTGGCCTCTCTTGCCAGGTGGTGCCATGGGCCTGGGAACCCCAGGGTGTCCTGGGGCAGCATCAGAACAGGTCAGGGTGGCCTGTGTTCTGGACTCGAATCTGGCCTGGTGCTGCCCCCATCCAGCATTGGTGTTGGGCAGCCTGCACCTACTACCTCAGTTTCCCATCCTGTGTCCATCCCTGAATTCTCCCAGTGTTGTGTCAGTTTTGTTCATTCCCTAAATATTTATGGAGGGTTTCCTGTGTCCAGGTGGCAGCAGGGTCCCTGAGGGACCTAATCCTCATCCCTGGGGAGGGGACATTCTCCTGAGGAGCTTGACAATGATGGGGAGCAGTTGTCATCCCATCCAGGAGAAGAGAGCAGAATGCAGTGAGGTGGGGGCTGCCAGGAGCACATGGGAACAGTTCGAAAGCACAGGCCAGGAAGCCTCACTCGGCCAAGCAATCATGGCCAGCCAGTCTGTCCAGCTCTGCTCCATGGCCCCAAGACATGGGCATCTGAGCAGCGTGGGGCCTACCAGCATCTGGTGTCGGGGCTGCCCTGGCATCAGGTGGCTTCAGAGCTGCTGGTCTTGCCTGCAGCTTTTCCACAGGAGGTGAGGGTCACCACAAGTGCCCCCCAGGCCCTGCCCAGAGCTGATGTCCTGCATTACATCCTGAGGACACAGAGGGTTCCTTGTGCAGAGATTGGAGCCCTGAGTTCCCTTGGTGGTGCCACCTCCCCACTGCACTGAGACCACCCTCTCCGGGACCAAAGACACAGATCCCAACAGCACTGGCCCATGGCAAGGCCTCAAGTTCAGTGAGATGTGGGCCCTGGCTTGGCCTGAGGGTCAAGTCAGGGCTCCTATACCTCCTAGATGCTGCACAGTCATGAGACAATGAGGTGTGACCGAGGAGTCGCCCCAGAGAATCAGCTCTGTGGTCCCAGCTCCCAAGAAGACCTTGCCCGGCATCTACTGGGCTGTCTCTTGAGCCACCCCATTCCCTGGAAAGGGGACATCTCCTCTATAAGACATTCTTCCTGCCACCAGGATGTCCCTCTCTTCTCTGGCACAGACAGAAGGAAATCTTTGCAGGGCCACATCCCAGGTCCCCTCTTTCACTGGGTTTGTTTTCTGTCTTAGCATTTAGCTCTGCTACAAAAGCAAGGCCTGTTGGCAATTCTTCAGAAAGTTAAACATAGCATTACCCTATAACCCAGTAATCCCCCTCCTCGGTTTCTGGCCAAGAAAACTGAAAAAAGGACACTGGGACAGATACTTGTACTTCAATGTTCACCTCAGCTTTATTTGCACCAGCCCAGGAGGTGGAAGCCACCAAAGCCTGCATCAGCAGATGATGGAGAAGCAAAATGGAGCCCAACCAGCCTATGGAACATCACTCAGCCACAAAAAGGAGGGGAGTGGATGTAGCTCAGTGGTTGAGCACCTGCTTCCCATGTACAAGGTCCTGGTTCAATCACTGGTATCTCCTAAAAACAAAGAACAAATAAACAGTGAGACAAAAAAAAGGAATGGAGTTCTGACTAACACTGCAATGTGAGTGGACCTTGAGGACCCAATACTGAGTGACAGAACCAGCCACAGAAGGCCACCATTGTCTGATTTCACTTATGTGAAATATCCAGAATAGTTAAACTGGTGGGAATAGAAAGCAGAGCTGAGGTATGTTCACATACCATACATCCTATCTAAAGTGTATAACCAATGGCTTTTAGTAGAATCATAATGTTGTGCATTCATCACAACAAAAAATTTTAGAACAATTTCATTACTCCAAAAGGAAAAACCCCACACCCTTTAGCAATCCTTCTCCAGCCCTACATGTACATGTAATATTTCCCCTTTTAGTCATTTTTAAGGGTACTTTTGGTGGCATTTATCACATTGGCAATGTTGTGCTGCCATCCCTATCTGTTAACAGAACATATCCACCCCCCCAAACAGAAAACTGCACCCATTAAGCATAACGCCCCATGTCCCTCCCTCTGCCTCTGGTCACCTCTAGTACACTTCCTGCTTGAATTTGTATATTCTGGGCAACTCGTGTAAGGGGGTCACAGAACACGTGGCCTGTGGACCCGATAGCTTTCTCTCAACATGATGTCCTGTGGCTCTTCTGTGTTGTAGGCAGATCAGAGTCTTAGGAGGCTTCTGTTTTATTGCTTTTCTTGCTGTGGAAATAGCACGTGCTCCTTCAGAAAGTGCAAGGAGTAAGAGGTAGCATTGACTGCACAGCAACAAGGGACAGGGCTGTGCTTTGCATACTGGTGGTGGGCAGAGCTTCCCAAGCTCACTCAGGGGCCCTCGGGAGGGAGGGGACTGTGCTTGGCCCAAGCCAGAGGAGGCTGTCAACAAATCACGGTGGTCCTGGGGAGGCCCTAGTAGAGACGTCAGGGCACAGCCTGGCCAGGGAAGGGGCGCTCGCCTCCCCTTGCCTCTGCGCTCTCACCTGTGTGCACTGGCCCCAGCCTCAGCCTCCCTGAGCTGGTGGCTGCTCACCCAGGATCATGGGTGGCTCCACAGTGGCCACCAGGTGCCAGGGCAGCTGGCTGTGGGGGTGGGGGGAGCTCCTAGGTCCAGTACTGCTGTGCGGGGGCATTTCATCCCCACAAGTCCCGGGGTTGTCGTGAATGCAGCAGCTCCCAGGGGCTGTGAGGGGGGCAGGTTGCATGGTGGGGGAATGTTCTCTTATGGGGACTCCTCAGATCAGCAGTTCTGGGCAGCCTCTTGGGGCTTCTGACAGCCCTCTGCCCACAGCTCTACAGCTTGCTGGAGAGGATTAACCCTGACCACAGCTTTCTCATCAGATGAGCGCCTCTGGGTGCCTCGGGCAGGCTTTTGGGGTCTCCTGGGGTGTCTGGAGGATGGTCACTTCAGCAGGGCCTGTGCCACACTCCTCCACCCTCTGATTCTCCACCCTCCCTAAGCAGCACTGCCTGCTGGCAGCTGCCTTCTATGTCCTGGGTCTCTTCTTATTCCAGGTCCACTACAAGGAAGACAAGAGAGTGGCAGGTGGGTGGGCCCAGGTCCCTCCTCCAACCCAGATCCCCTGACCACTCCTGCCCCCTCCTGTCCCCTTGTGCCCCACAACAGGTGTCCTGTATCCTCTTATATGTGATTTCTGTGAGAAACCCTGAAGATGTCCAACACGGAGGACCTGAACTGGCTGATGGTCTGTTCCCTCGGCCACATCTTCTACATGCTGGGAAACCACAGGTTGGAGATCTTGTGGCCCTGGGGGCAGGTCCAGGGGAGGGGGCATCCCAGGCCCTGAGCTGATGCCTTGTGCCTGCAGGAGAGTAACAACATGGTGGTCCTGGCCATGCAGCTGCCGAGCAAGATCCCTGACATGGTGCAGCTGTGCTAGTTGGCCCTGCTCAGAGGTGAGTTCAGCCCTGGGGGATGCTGCGGGGTCTGGGTGACTCAGGAGCCCTGAGGGGCACCAGCTCTTGGTGGGCAGGACCGAGCACACAGTGGGGCAGTTCAGGGCAGTCTTACCACTGCCTCTTGCTGCAGCCAAGGAAACAGGCCCTCAGGGATGCAGTGACCCTGCACTCACTTGCCCATGGCAGAGCTGTGGGAGAGGCCTGGGATGGCACCCATGGGGCTCATGCAAGCTCTGTGGGCCCCAGGCTGCCCAACATCCTGCTCCTCTCCAGAGCTGGCCCCTTGGGTCTGCCTCAAGGCCCTCCCTACTCACCCACAGTCCCTCCAAGGATGGTGGCCCCTGGCCCAGGTTGGGTGCCTGTGGGGCCAGGGCCAGGAAACAATGTAGTCCAGCCCTACACACACATTTCCCCCCAGACCTGAACAAGGCATACAGCAACACCATGGATGCCCACGGGGCCACCCAGAGGCACTAGAACTTCTCACAACAGCTGCTGCAGGACCACATCCAGGCCTGCAGCCTCCCTGATCACCGCTTCATTAAAGTAGAGGATAGAGGGAGGGATATGAGGTGTACACCCTTGGGCAATGAGCCCCCCACCAGGCCCTGCTGGGCCCTGAGGGCTTTAGCCAGGTCTCACACGTCCCCATCTGGGGGGCTACAGCATCAGTGGCCCTGGGCTGCAGGTGTGAGGGTGGAAGGGGGCTGGTGGGAAGGACAAGATGAGGCTTCAGCTGTGTCCCTCCCCGCAGTGGATGGAGGGCCCACCCCCCGTGCAGTTTCAAGGTCAGAAGGGACCTAACAGCAGCCTGGTCAGTGTCCTGTGAGGCCAGTTGGACAGTGATGCCCAGGCCTGATGGACAATGCCAGCCTTGGTCTGCACAGGGTGTCCATGGCCTCCATGGTCTCCTTGACTCCACAGGCTCCAATGCTGCATTGGACCTACACAGGCTGCACAGGACCTACACAGGCTCCACAGCCTGCATGGGATCTCCACAGGCTCCACAGCCTGCATGGGATCTGCACAGCCACCACAGTCTCCACAGGCTCCAGTGCTGCACGGGACCTACACAGGCTCTACAGCCTGCAAGGTATCTTCATGGCCTCCACAGTCTCTTCGGGCTCCAGGGGCCTTCACGGGCCTGCACAGGATCTACAGGGGCCTCTTCAGGCTCCGCTTTTCCACAAAGAGGTGCTGGAGCTGCTATACCTGAGAGGCAGGTCCCCGTGGGCATCCCCAGTCTTCTCTCTTGACTATTTCTTGTGCTTCCCCATCCCTGGGGACTGCTGGGGGCTGCTATCCTTGCTGGAAGAGGATGTCTGTAGTCTGACTCCAGGACCCACTCTTGGCACTATCTCCTGGGCTGACACTGCAGCTGGGGTTCTAGCACCATCCCTTCTAGTGGATGCTGTCTGCTGACCCCTCTCCTCCAAATCTGGGCTCTGACCACCAGGAAGTGCTCCTGGGGCAGGGGCGGCTGTGGGCCATGGGACAAGCCTTGGTACTGCCTCTGTGCCAGGCGCCCACTGCAGTGACCACCCACTTCTGAGCCTCAGTGTGCACTGCTCTAACCTCCATGCACAGCACCTTCCAGAGAACAGAGGTGATGGCCACTGTCTTGGTGGCCTCCGGTCCCGTGGTGGCCAGGCTTTGCCCAAAGCCTTCAGATGTCTGTTCCAGCTGCTACCCACTGGCCATTGTCCTGCAGCTGAGATTCACAGGGTGTAGGCAGGTGCCAAGTCATGGCCTCTACCAGCAGCCACTAGAAGGGGCCGTGCGGCAGGCATTGGGCTGGCATTGATTTGATTAGGGAAATGCAAATCAAAACTACAATGAAATAATAAAACAGCAAAACAAAGAGAACTAAAATAAAAAAAGAAAAAAAGAAAAAGAAAAAAAAAAGACAATGCGATATCATTTCACATCTATCAGAACGGCCACTATTAAAAAGATAGAGAACTACAAGTGCTGGAGAGGATGTGGAGAGATAGGAACACTTATTCACTGTTGGTGGGAATGCAGAATGGTGCAGCCACTGTAGAGGACTGTATGGTAGTCCCTAAAGAAGTTGAATATTGACTTGCCACGTGACCCTGCAATACCCCTACTAGGTATATACCCAGAAGAACTGAGAGCAGTGGCGTGAACTGACTTCTGCACTCCTATGTTCATAGCAGCGTTGCTCATGATTGCCAAAATTTGAAAACAACCCAGGTGTCCATCAGCTGATGAATGGATAAACAAACTGTGATATAGTCACATGATGGTATATAATTCAGCTGTAAGAAGCAATGCAGTCGTAAAACATTTGCCAACATGGATGAACTTGGAGGACATTATGTTGAATGAAGAAAGCCAGACACAAAAGGACAAATATTGTATGTTTGTGATATGGTGAACCAAATATACTGTGCAACATATTGTATGATTCAAAAAAAGTTTATCCATGTTCAGCACATTTGAGAAATGGAGGTTTTTATTCAACTGTTTTCCTTTTTTAATATATATTTTAAAATATTTATTTCCTATGTTGTTTTTAGAAGTTACTTTTATTTTTTAAAATAAATTAATTTTTAAAAATGATACTTAGATTACATAAATGTTACACAAAAGATATAGGGATTCCCATATGCCCCACTACCCACACCTCCCACACCCTCCCACATAAACATCCTTCATTAGTGTGGCACATTTATTACAATTGATAAACACATCCTGGGGCTCTGCCATTAAGTATGGACCATAGTTCACATTGTAGTCGATACTCTCTCCCACACAGTTCTGCATGATATGTTATGATATAAAATGGCCTATATCTGTAATTGCAACATCACTCAGGATGATACCCAAGTCCCAAAAAAGCCCCCATATTACAACTGTTTTTCCATACCCCTGTCCCCAGAGCCTTCAGTGACCACTGGCTCCACATCAATGTTGTAATTTCTTCCATTGCTAGAATCACAATATGTCTATAGTAGAATACCAGTAAGTCCACTCTAGTCCATAGTTCTGTCCCCAATCCCGAGGATTCTGGGATGGTGACATCCACTCCATCTCCAATTGAGAGGAGGCTTATATCCCATTGGGAAGATGGATGGGGCTATCCTGTCTGTAGTTGCAGACTGTCTCCAATCCCTGGGATGGCGGTTGCCTGTTGTCATCTCCCTGCCAGTTGTCCTGGGTAAGTCCAATGAGCTATACAGTAGGGGTTGCAACTCTGCCAAGATTCCGGGCCCAGTTAGCACATGGACAGCCAAAGACTGGAGCCTCTGGATGTACACCTACAAACTCCAGCCCCAAGTATAGGTTTGAATAAAAGGGACAGATGAGCCATGTGCAGGGAAGACATAATTGAGTCCAACTCTGTCACTCTCAGGAGCACAAACTCTAAGGTAGTGCCGACTGGCAAGGCACCAAACTCCAGAGATTTCCACCATGGCCATAGGACCTGGGTGTCTCCAGAGTCCTCTGGAGCCACACTATTTGGGGTAGTATCCACTTTTTAAAAAAATTTATCTATTTATTTATTTATCCCCCCCTTGCTGCTTATGTTTGCTGTGTCCATTCACTGTGCATTTCTTCCGTGTCTGTTTATCTCCCCCTTGCTGTGAGGTCCTGCTGCATCAGCCCAATGTGCCACGCAGGCCAGCCTGCTCTCACAAGGAGGCCCTGGGAATTGAGCCCGGGCCTCCCACATGGTAAACGGGGGCTCTCTCCATTGAGCCACACCCACTTTCTGCTGTGAGGTCTTGCTGCATCAGCCTACCCCGCCGCACAGGCCGGCCGGCCTGCCCTCACAAGGAGGCCCCGGGAAGCGAACCTGGGGCCTCCCATATGGTAAACGGGAGCTCTATCCATTGAGCCACACCCGCTTCCAGTAATATCCACTTTGGAAGTCTATGAGATCTTCCTGAGATGTACATAAGCATTACCTCTGGGATGACCTCTCGACTCACTTTGAAATCTCTTAGCCATATAAATTCATTTGTCTTTACCTTTTCCCCCTTTTTATTTGAGGGCTTTTTCCAGTTCCATTGCTAGTTGGTGTTTGCTAGGAATCCCTCAGTGCCAGGGAGGCTCATCCCTGGGAGTCATGTCCCAGGCTGGGGGGAAGGTAATGCATTCATATGCTGAGTGGCTTAGAGAGAGGCCACATTTGAGCAACAAGGATGCTCTCAGGAGGCAACCCTTAGGCACCCCATACCAATAAGCTAAGTTTCAATATCAAGAGCAAGGCTCATAAGCCTAGTCATCAATATCAAGGGCCCATCAGTGGATCATCCTCCTTTGCCAGTCACTGCCCCTGCACTTGGGGGACTGTTGCTGCTCCCTTAGAGAATGTGGCAGAGCTCTCCAGGATGGGAAGTTAGTATTCTCTCAGTTATTGTGTGAGTCTCCACCCACTGAGACAATGTCCCATGAACATTTGAACATTTTTACATATCTTATATGTATGCTCAGGTGATTCCCTCCCATGCATCCCCCATCACTGACACCCCACAGCACCGATCCTCTCCAAGTCCAGTTGTAACCTTTCTGCGATTCAAAGCTTCCTCAAAAATGAAGCAATTACAATAGCCAAAAACAATTAATAGGAAAATGAAACAATAATGATAAGTTTAAATATAAGAAATAAAATACATAAAAAAACTAGAAATAAATAAAATTAAAAGATTGGTGTATTTAAAAAAATAAAAAATATTAGAAAAATGTTTTTTGACCTTTTATGTTTCATCACTGCATTATCTGGTGTGCTCTCTGTACCATGGCACCTTCCCCTACTCATTCCCCAGTGTCTCACTATATTTCAATTTGTTTTCAAAGTAGTTTTAGGTCACAGCAAAGTCACCCACAGAATACTGGAGACTCTCATATACCCAACTTCCACCCCCTTTCCTCCATCCCATTTTAATACCTTTTTACATGTGGATGGTACCTTTGTTTTAACTGATATACAAATAGTGAAACATAGCTACTTAACATGGTCAATGGTTTACATTATGGTTTAAATTTAGACTGTACACTTTTATAAATTTTGATGATCTTTACCATGTCCTGTGTCCATCATTGTAAGATCATGATCGTGTAGGATACTTCCACTGCCCACTAAATGCCCCCTGTTCGATCTATTCTATTCCTCCCTCCCCCTCCCCTCGGAGCTCACTATGACACCCTGGTTTCATTCTTTGGATGACGAGATTCATAGTTACATGCAATAACACTGAGGTCTTGACACACTGGTTTGTCCTCCTCTATTAGGAACCGTCCATACTCTCGAGAGTCTCCTGCCTGTCTATTTGTGAACAAATCCATCATCCTGAGGATGGGAGTCCAACTCATTCCTGCTCATTATGTGGGTCTCCACCCACTGATAGAATATATAATGACAGAATGCTCACTCACACACTCCCTAGAAGCCTATTCCAGGTGTGCCCTGTCCCGAAAGCCCCCCCATACAACACTGTAAACCAGTAACCCTTCATTATCATATTGCCATAAGAGTATTCCCAACTTTGTACTTTCAACCACATACCTGCAAATTCCCAGTGTTCACCCGGTCCTCCTACCAACCCTCCCCCCCCAGTACACTGGACATTCCAACTCACCCTTCCCAATTTACCCACCTGTCAACCCTGAACCAACCAACCCAATAATATCACTTCCCTCCTGTCATATCCCTTCCATACATGACTACATACTTGAGCAGACTCAGATAGGTGAGTGTTTTTTCTTATTTTTTAATTGTTTATATTTCAGTCAGTAAACATACAAAATAAAAATAAAAAAATTTGTATGATTCCATTTATATAAAATGTAAATATAAATCAATTTATAAAGATGAACTTATATTAGTGGTTACGTAGGGCTAGGGAAGGCATGCCAAGGGGTGTGGAGTTTTTCTTTTTGGGGTAATGAAATAGTTCTCAAAGTTTTTCTTATGGTGAATGCACAACATTGCAATTATACTAAAAGCCACTGATTATACACTTTAGATAGATCGTATGGTATGTGAATATATCTGAATAAAACTATTTAATAAATAAATAATTGTGCTAGAATAGCCAGATATAGCAGCTCTGTACAGCAGGGGAAACAGATTGAGGGTGAAGAAGTTTCTTGTTTATTATTATTGAAATAACGAAAATGCACTACTGATGGTTGAAGTGTTGTATTCACAACAATGTGATATAACAAATACCATTGAGCATAGCCTTTGGATGTATTGTATGATTTATTAATATGTATCAATAAATTCATTAATTTATTAATATGTATCAATATAATCATACCAAGCCAAACCACCAGCCTAAGGTTGAATGAGCTGGCCACGGAATGACGGCATCCCCAGGCCACGCTTTCTGTGGTGTTCCAGCCCTGTCGCTGCTCCGCATTCCCTTTGGCTGGCATCCTGTCAGTCACCCCACTCTGCCCCTTGATCCCACCCCACCCCTGATTGAGCCCATGCACCAGCCGGATCGCGCGTTGATTGGCTGCTGGCAGGTGTCCGTCACAGAGCAGGCCTTGCCCTCTTTGGGGGCGGAGTCTCGGCTCCGGCTCACTCCCGTTCCCTCAAGCCCCGCCCAGTCCACAGGATGTTTTGGAGCCCCAAACATGCTGACCTGGTCCGCGTGTTTCAGCTGTGAGTACGCTCCGCGACTCAGGAGTGCAGTGAGGGAGAGAGTATCTGCCAACCCCCCCCCCCGCCCCCCCGGCACGGGCAGCTGGCTGAGCGAGTGAGGCCTGTGATTGGGACCCGTTTCCCAGGCCCCACCGTAGTGGTGAGTTTACAGGCGCAAATTGGTTGGGGCGGGTGACGGTCGTGTGGGGGGGAGTGCCTGCGGGTTCTGCGGGCACGGGGCCAGGCGCGGGGCCTGCGGGAACCCACATAAGTGTGGAAAAGTGGGGCGAGCGACCCCCCTCTCTTGCGTTTCAGGAGCGACCGTCCTGCACTTCCCGTCAAGTTCTTGCTCACCCGCTGTGTGCCGGGCGTGCTCGGGGGCCCCCTGAAAGTTGTGCACGGCGCCGCCGTCGCCCGTCCTGCGCGCCTTCCGTGTCAGTTGGGGACCTGGCCTTGCCGGGCTGGGTGCGCTGCTTACGCAGGCGGCTCGGGGGCGGGCGGGGGCGCGGGTCCTGCCGGGAGTCTTGGCCCAGAGGGCTGTGCCACGGCGCAGGTCCCCACGTCAGAATAAGAGTCCCAGGTCCAGGTCGCAGGGTGGCCCCCTGCCCCCCACGGTCCATAAATGCCCCCACGGTCCTTACACCCCCACAGTCCTTTCCTCCACCCTCATGGTCCTTACCCCACGGGGCCTCCGCACCAATGGGTTCCTCTACATCAATGGTCCCTCCCCCTTCCCCCGCCATGGTCCACCCCACCGCCCCGCCCTCTGCCCTCTGCCCTCCCTTCTGACCCTAGATGCTGCCATGGGGTCCTTTCCCTTGCTGGGCGCCTAGTTTCCAGGCCCTGTGCTTCAGATTTGCCTCAGAGCCAGGGGGAGGCCACCTCTCTTCTCTTCTTCTCCTCCCATGTGGAAAAGACCTGCTCTGTGGCTGGCCCTCAGCAGTTGGCTCTTAAAGGTGGTATTGTTAGAGGCGGAATTGATCATGCCCAAGGGAAGGGCTCATGGGGGGAAGCGTGACTGTCTCCTGTGACTGACACCTGGTGTGTGCCCCGGGGGGACACAATGAATGGGGAACCCTCCTGGAAGGGGCCTAGGGGTGTAGGTTTCTGTCCAGCCTGGGAGTTTTGCAGGGACCCCAAGGCTTTGCAAGTGAAAGTGTGTATCTGGCCCCAGATATCTTCATCTTAGGCACTTTGCTTTCTTTAGCTCTAAGCCCTGGTGAGTTACTTGAGCCTTTAATTTTCTCTCTTCCTCCCCTGTTTTACTTCTTTCTGCTTTCTTGGAGTACCCAGGGCAGGTAAGGTCTGGGGTCTAGGGGCCCATTCCCACTGTGACCCCTCCTGGCTGTGTAACTTCACTTCTTTTTTTTATAAACTTTATTTTGTACATCTAATAATTGAATATATAAACAATAATTTAAAAATAAAAAGAAAACACTGTTGGATAAAAACATACATTTCTCCATTAAATGTATTGGATACATATAATTTTTTAAATCATGCAATATGTTACACAAAAGATTTGGTTCATAGTAACACAATCATACAGTATTTTTCCTCTTGTGTTTGGCTTGCTTTGCTCAACTTAATGTCCTCTAGGTTCATCCATGTTGTTATGTGCTTTATGACTTCATATCTTCTTATAGCTGCATAAAATTCCATCGTGTGAATACACCACAGTTTGTTTTCCATTCATCAGTTGATGGCTACCTGGGTTGTTTCCAACTTTTGGCATTTGTGAATAATACCACTATGAATATCGGTGTGCAGATGTCTGTTCGTGTCACTGCTCTCAGTTTTTCTGGATATATACCCAGTAGCGGTATTGCAGGGCCATGTGGCAAATTTATTTTCAATTTCTTTAGAAACTGCCAAACAGTCCTCCACAGTGGCTGTACTATTCTGCTTTCCCACCAAAAATGAATAAGTGTTTCTGTCTCTCCACATCCTCTCCAGCACTTGTGGTTCTCTGTGGCAGTGGAGGAAAATTGGTGCAGGGTGTCAGTGATGGGAGGTACATGGGAGGAAGCTCACTTGGGCATACATATAAGGCATGTAAGTTTGTTTAAATGTTCATGGGCCATTGCCATGGTGGGTGGAGATTCATCCAATACCCGAAAAAATGTCAAATTCCCATCCTGGGGAGCTCTGCCACATTCTCTAATAGGTCAGCAAGAATCCCCCAAGTTCAGGGGCAATGACTAGTGAAGGAGGATGGTCTCCTGATGGGCCCTTGATACTGATGACTGTGTGTATGAACCTTTACTCTTCAAATTGAAACTTGGTATTATAGGGTGCCTAAGAGTTGCCTCCTGTGAGCCTCCTTGTTGCTCAAAGGTGACCTCTCTCTAAGCTGAACTCAGCATATAAATACATTCCCCCAGCGTGCAGCATGAGTCCTGGGGATGAGACTCCCTGGCACTGAGGGATTATTACCAAGCACCAACTTGCAATTCAACTGGAAAAAGACCTTGAACAAAAGGGGGAAAAGGTAAAGAAGAATGAGTTTATATGGCTAAGAGACTTCAGAGTGAGTCAGGAGGTCATTCCAGAGTTTTCGCTTATGTATGTCTCAGCAGGATCTCTTTGACTGCCAAAGTAGATACTTCCCCAAATAGCATGGCTCCTGAGGGCTCTGGAGACATCCAAACAAGAGTCAGGGCAGACAGCTCAAGAGTTTGGTGCCTTGCCAGCATGCCCTACTTTGTAATTTATGCTCCCCTGAGTGACAGAGTTGGACTCAGGTATGGTTTCCTTACACATGGTTCTTCTGTCCTATTTGAACCTCTAATTAATGCTAAAGTTAGTACTGCAGAAGCCTGTGTGCTCTCCAGGTGGATTGGGAACAGGCTGGGTGGGGCTGCTTCCAGGGCGGCATGGAGGAAGTTTAAAATTAGATAGTTAAAACTGCAAATCTGTTTATGGATGTACCACATTTTGTTATCCATGCACCAGTTAATAGATATTCCTATTTTTTTCCCCAGTTTTTGCTGCCATGAACTTGCCCCAGGAATCATTGTACAGGCATGATTTCATTTGTCTTGGATAGATTTCTCAAGAGTGGAATTAGCAAGACTTATGGTAAGTTTAAATGTTTAAGAAACTGACAATTGTTTCTCAAAGTGTCAGCATCATTTTGCATTCTCACCAGAAATGTATGAGGACTCCAGTTTTTCCACATCTTTAAAAGATTGTGTTATCTCTCTAGATTTTAGCCATTCTAGTATGTGTATATGATAACTCATAGTAGATTTTAATTTGTATTTCCCTATAGATGAAAAGAATTGAATGTTTCTTCTTTTGTAAATGTGTATTCACATATTTTCCCATTTTAAAATGCTGTTTGCCTTTTTAAAAAAAAATCTATTTTATTGATACGTATCAACAAAGCATACAATTCATCCAAAGTGTATAATCAGTGGTGTTTGCACAGTTACATAGTTGTGCATTCATCACCTCAGTCATCATTAGAGCATTTTCGTTATTTCCATAATAATAAGCAAATAAAAACTAATAAGAAAATCCATCACCTCTTGATCTCTCTATGCTTCCCCTGCTGTCCACAGCTTCCATTTCTCGCTATTTTTGCTCTAATACTTTTTTCTTTCCTATATAAATTGATTTGTATTTACGTTTTATATAAATGGAATCATACACTATGTTACACAATACATTTAGTTCATAGTAATGAAATCTTCCTGTATTTGTCCTTTTGTGTCTGGCTTGCTTCACACAACATAATGTCCTCCAGTTTCGTCCATGTTGTCATATGCTTTACGACAACATTTCTTCTTACAGCTGCATAATATTCCATCATGTCAATGTAACACAGTTTGTTTATCCATTCATCAGTTGATGGACACCTGAGTTGTTTCCAGCTTTCGGTAATTGTGAATAACACTGCTATGAACATAGGTTTGCAGATGTCTCTTCCTGTCACTGCTCTCAGTTCTTCTGGTTATATACCCAATAATGGTATTACAGGGTCATGATACAAATCTATTTTCAACTTCTTTAGGAACTGCCAAACAGTCCTCCACAGTAGCTGTACCATTCTGCCTTCCTATCAACAGTGACTAAGTTGTGTTCTCGTTTTCATTAGTCTCAATACATTTACTGATTTCACTTGCGATTTCTTCTTTGACCCACAGATTATTAAGGAGTATGTGGTTTAGCCTCCACACAATTGTGAATTTACCTTTTTCCTGTTTGTTATTGATTTCCAGTTTCATTCCCTTAGGATCTAAGAAGGTGCTTGTATAATTTCAGTCATTTTATATTTACTGAGAGCTGCATTGTGCCCTAACATGTGGTCTTTCCTGGAGAAGGATCCATGGGCATGTGAGAAGAATGTATACCCCGCTGAGTTTGGATGCAGCATTTTATATGTCTTTTAGATCTATCTCATTTATCATATTGTTTAAGTTCTTTATTTCCTTGTTGATCTTCTGTCTAGTTCTTCTGTCTAATGATGTGAGTGGTGTGCTGAATTCTCAAACGATTATTGAAGAGATGTCCATTTCGCCCTTCAGGTTTGCTAGAGTTTGTCTCATGTATTTTAGGGCACCCTGTTGCATAGATATTTATGTCTGTTATATCTTTGTAGTGGATTGTCTCTTTTATTAATAATTAATGGCCTTCTCTATCACTTACAATTTTTTTTGCATTTAAAGTCAGTTTTGTCCAATAATAGTATAGCTACCCCTGCTCCTTTTTGGTTACTATTTGCATGGAGTATCTTTTTCCAATCTTTCACTTTCAGCCAGTTTGTATCCCTGGGTATAATATGGGTCTCTTGTAAACAGCATATGGAGTGCTCGTGTTTTTTAATATACGTTTTGTCAGCCTACAACACTGGGCTAAGTTTCAATTTCAAGAGCAAAGGCTCATAAGCATAGTCATCAATGTCAAGGACCCATCAGTGTACCATCTCCTTTGCAAGTCATTGTCCCTGCACTTGGGGGACTGTTGCTGCTCCATTAGAGAACATGGCAGAGCTCTCCAGGATGGGAATTCAATATTCCCTTGGTTATTGTGTGAATCTCCACCTTCTGTGACAATGCCCCATAAACATTTGAACACATTTATATAGCTTATATGTATGTCCTGGTGAACTTCTCCCATATATCCCCATCCCTGACATCCCATACCAATGATCCTCCCCTGTCCTAGTTGCAACTCTTCTGTGATCCAAAGTTTATTAAAAAATAAAGCCAATAGGGCAACCAGTAAGATTGCGGCAGAGTAAAGAGCTCCTAGAATCAGCTCCTGCTATGAGGCAGTTGGTGATCACCCAGAGCTGTCTAGAGCACTTATTTGGGGGCTTCAGGTGGACAGAAGTGCATCCTGCAACATCCTTGAAAGAATGGAAGGAGGAGACTGCCCATCTCCAGAGAAGATCCATAAGTAGAGTACTCCATGCCATGGAGGCCGGTGCCCATCCTCCACTGGAGGCACAAGTCAACTCGAGAGCTGTTTCTCAACTGGAATTGCAAGCTACACTTCCTAAAAAATGGGGGAGGAAGAGACAGTTGAGCACCAACTTCAGCTACTGATTAGTAAATTCAGCGAGCTAAAGTATAATCCTAAGAACAGCCAAAGTTTGAACTTGTCCAAGTCAGAAAGGGGCCGGTGGCCACAATCTTCACTCCACACCTAACTCGAGGGGAAGTGAGGCTGACTGAAAATCACAGTGCTGGTAGGCACTGGCTTCTTTCCATCTAGATCAGATTGCCACTCTAGCCTAAGACCCAGGCCCACCTTGGGCAGGGAGGAAGCTGGGGTGTGGGGTCTGTGCCAGCCTCTCTGGGAAACTACAGGCCACTCTGCAGAGGCCAGTAATCATCCTAATTTGGCAGCGCAAGCCACCCCAGGAGCTAAGAACAGCTAAAGTTTGAGCCTATTCAAGTCAGAAGGAGGACAGTAGCCACCATTTTAACTCCACCCCCATCATGAGGGGAAGCTGGGCTGACTGAAAATCACAGTGATGGTAGAGACTGGTTTCTTTCACCCAGATTGGCCTGCAGCCCTAGCCTAGGCTTCAGCACCACTTCTAGCAGGAAGGAAGCTGGCAGGCCCTGCACCAGCTTATCCAGGTAACTGCAGATACATTTAGCTGGGACAGACTGAATAATCAGAAGCCTACCAGGGCAACTGCGGTCATCTTGGACCTGCACTGCATAGATTGCTCCCCAGAACTGCAGCTACATCCATTCCCCAGGCAGGGTAGAATGGGGTGTGAAGCTTCATCAGTCTCGGGGCAACTAGAGTCTAGGCCTGCATGAGTTGAATTATTCCACACAGCTGTGGCTCTGTCCCTACCCCTGGCAAAGCAGAAAGTTGTGAGAAGCTGCATTAGTTCTTGGGGTATTGAGGGCAGCTTGAGCCTCCACAGCTTAAAGCACCAACTACATCCTTGCCTCCTTCTACACAACCAGAAAGGGAGAAAGGGCAGGAAGCCCGAAACTAAAGAGAAAAACTGCACCCAGAATATTAAAATCTAGTAAGCCAGATGCTAAGACACCAACAAAAAATTTACAATCCACAATGTAAAATTTACAAAATTTACAAGAAACAAGAAGATATGGCCCAGTTAAAGGAACAAGCCTCCAGATGACATAAAAGAGTTGAGAGAACTAATCATAGATGCTTAAACAAATCTCCTTAATAAATTCATTGAGATGGCTAAAGAAATTAAGGATATTAAGAAGACATTGGCTGAGCACACAGAAGAATTTAAAAGCATACATAGAAAAATACCAGATCTTATAGTATGTTGAATTAGTCCTACGCTGATTTCTTTCTGATTATTACTCATACTTAAATGGGTGCATTATTTTTTCTGAGTCAGCATTTTCCATACCCTGAGATTATGTTTGTATCCCGAGTTAGCTGCTGGTCTTTTCTTTCAAAAATTCAATATATGTACTTTTTCTTGTTTAACTCCACCTCCTCTGCCACTACCTGGTACCAAACAGGATTCATTGACTTGTTTGCACTTACAGACCTTGTAATTGAAGGGAAAACCCCTGATTTGCAGTCAGGATGTGCTAACTTCAGAGGATTCTACTTGTTCCAAGAGCTGTAAAAGTATTTGCTTTGGTTTTTACTCAATTTTGTGTAACTTTCACTATATTTAGTAGCTCTTTTTCATAACACATGATTTGAAGTTGTGGTTGATTGCTAGTTTCATCATAGGTGGAATTTTTAAATTAGTGTCAGAGGAAAGTGGAATAGTAACAATTCTAACATCTTAAACTGAAAGTCCTCTAAATTATCACTTCAAATGGAAGCACTGAATACATACAGAGAAATTTATTTAAATAATCCCAAGTTGATAAAAGGAAAATTACTGAATCATAGATCTTTATTTTCTTCAGTTTTTATTTATATTGCCAAATTGTTCTCCAGAAAGGATGCAACAGTTTACACCACCATCAAAGATGGTCATGAGGGTGACCATTTTCCTATCCCCTCACCAACAATGAGTTTTATTGACCATTTTAATTTTCACTTGTCTTATAGGAAAAAACAAATAACATTTGTTTTTTTTTACATTGTTTGGTTAATGATGAGACTGAACAACTTTTCCTATGGTTATTGCCTGTTTGGAGATAAAGCTGTTAGCAAGGATATATGAGACACTCCAAAGTCAAAGCAGAAATTGAGTATAGCATATATTCAACTGCAGGGATTGGTCAGCTATGACTGTTGTGCCAAACCTGGCCTGCCACCAGTTTTTGTATAGTCCATGAGCTAGAAGTCCAATATCAAGGTGTCAGTGAGACCGTGCTTTCTCCCTGGAGTCTGTAGCATTCTAGTGCTGACTGCCAGCAATCTTTGGGGTTCTTTAGCTTTTATTTCTGCCTCTCATCACATGGTGATTCTGTCTGCTTTCTGGCCTCTATGATTTCCAGGTTCTCTTTATAAACCTCCAGTAATCCACACCTTAACTAAAAATAACCTCATCAAAAAGTCCTTTTTACAATGGGTTCACAACCATAAGAATGTATTAAGATTAAGAACATGCCTAAATAGGGGTGCAAAATTCAATCTACCATAATATACCTCTATTATTTTTTATTTATATATTTATACTTATTTTTATTAGAGATGTTGAGGATTTAGTGAAAAATCTTTCATAAAGTGCAGAGCTCCAATAAATCCCATCATTAATACCCTATGTTAATGTGGTAATTAGTGGTAATACATGTGGTAACATTATTTTATTTTTGCAATGAATTACTGTCTATGGTTTACATTAGGGTTCAATGTTTTTGTTGTACACTCCTATTTTTTTTAATTCTAGTAATATGTATAAAACCCAAAGTTTAAAGATTTTGAAATCCTTTTGTTCATGGTGGTATGTCACAGTTCTATGTACTGGAAAAGTTTAACTGTGTAAATTAATAATGATGAAGAAAAAAAATACTGGGATAAGTATGAGAGAATGTGAACAATAGTATTTTTGCAAAGTGATTGATTTTATATAATAAAAGTAAAAATAAATTATAATTTCTGAGCACCTACTGAGTGCAGAACAATACTCACAAGGTTTATAGTCTATAATTAACCTAGTTTATCTTCACAAGTTAACTATCAGATAGGTACTTGCAATACGTAGAATTAATTTCAATTAATAGAAAGTAATTCTCCTACTTGTGCAGGCAAATACTTTTAGTCATACCTGGTGTTTTCTCTATGTTACACACCTTACATCTGGTCCATCAGTGTATTATATTGACTCTATATACAGAATATATTTTGAGAGCATGAAAATTTCTCTACATCTCCTCTGCCCTCACCCTAGCTGAAGATTCATCATCTCACTCTTTAAATTTTTAATGAAGCAGTCTAGATTGTTTCCCTCTTTTCTGCTTTTTTCCCCTTGAGCCTATTCTTAATGTAAGAACTTGGGTAATACTAATAAACAGTAAGTTGACTCATATCACTTAAAAAAAAAACACTATAAAATTTCCCATCATACTACAAGTAAAATTTAAAATGTTTACAAAAGCCTCCATATCCTAAATAATCTTGCCCTTCCTCCATAATCTTATGAACTTCCGTTTTTATTGTGTCTTTTATGTTCCATTTGGAGTGGCCACACTGTCCTCCTCACATTTCACTTTAAACATTAGTTCTGATGCTGCCTGAATTTCCTGACACCCAGATAACTGTGTGGGTCTTTTCTCATTCTTTTCCTCATAAGATCATTCCTTACCATCTTATTTAAAATTTCACCTGCCCCCATCCCCATCAATGCCACATTTGTTTTCCATAGCAGTTATCCCATCTAATATTCTCTATATTTTGCTTCTGACTTTGTTTCTTCTTTGTTTTCCTCCACAATGAAAGCTCAATGAGCATGAGTTTTTATTAAATTTGATCAATACGGGATCCCCAGCACCTAGAACAGAGTCTCAAAAAATGTATTTGAAAGGAGGAGTTTTACAGATGATGAAACTGGGACACAGAGAAATTACAGAACTTGTTCATCATCAGTCAACAGGTGAAAGACCAAGCTTACATTGGAACTCATACAGTCTGACTTCAGATTTCACACGCTTCATCACCATTCTAAGATATGACTGTTTTTCTACAAAAATATATTACTCTTATTCGAGAAAAATAGAATAAGTGCTTTATTTTAAAAAACAGAGAACATTGATAGGTATATATTGCTGTCAAGTGTTACTGATAGGTATATATTCCAGAGCTGCTTAGAGAAAACAGTGTGACTTTGGCAATACCACCTAAATTTTATCAAACATATACGTATTTACAGAAAGAAAGAACTCTGTAAAGGATGGAAATATTTAACAGGTCTTGGAATAGAGCTATGGAGATAACTACTTTAGTCAGGTGCAGATTGTCCTTGTGCTGGAAAGGTATTCACAAGCAGTTGTCTAAACAAAGAGAAAAGTATCAAACTTGGATGTAACAGTGCAGGCTTTCAATGACTAGGGTTTGTGGGTGGCTCTTTTCCATGAGGTAATCTTGGAACCGAGGTTTTTTTCTATGTTGTTGTTCTACTATTTCCCAAGAAGTTTTTCTCTTCTGCATGGTCAAGGGGTTTCACCTAGCACTCTGTCCACATTTTGATATGAAGGAAAAGTGATATTTGCACATTGTGAAAAGAAATCCTTCATTTTTGTCAAGTGGAATGTTTTTAGGGAAAAATTTGATTTCATGAATAGATATAGGGTTGTTTAGGTTATACATTTTTCTGGTGTGAACATAATAAAGGAATTTTCCATTTCATCTAAATTATTAATTTAAACACAAAAAGATGTTTATAACCTTTTATTACTTTCTTTTTAAAATTTGTGCATAACTAGAGTGTTATCTGTTCTTCCAATCTTTATTTGAAAATTTTGTGTTTTCTTTACACAGTGATTGCTCTAGGGATCTTTGCCTTCAAGTAGTAGAGATCTAATTTATCTTTCCCAATATTTTCACTATTTTTATCAAAGATTTTATTTTGATATGTGTCTCAAGCCTTGCAATGCATCAACAGAGTTTTAATTTAGTCAATTATTTTAAAGCACTTAAATTTTTAAAAATCCAATATTTGATATATTTACCTTCAATTTTACATTTTTACATAATTTTTTTCTTCGAGTAAACCCAAGTTTTCTTCTATTATTGTATTACTTCTCACTGGAAAATTTTTGCAGTAGAAGTTTGTTTGCTATAAATTATTTCTATTTGTGTGTGCTTATTTTCCTGAAAAAGTCTTTATTTTTTTATAAGCTCTTTCATTGGGTATTGAATATTGCGAAAGCAGGTATTTTCTTTCAGTATTTTAAACATGTCTTTCCATTTTGTTTTGACTTGGATCATTTTTTATGACATCTGATGTAATTCTCATGATTTTCTTTTATATGTGATATGAACTATTCTCTGACTGCCTTCATAATTTTCTACTTATCTTTTTTTTTGTTCAGTGGTGAGACTAAAGAGTCTAGACGTGTTTTATTTGTAAGTTTGGTTTGTTACTTGAGTTTAACCTTCCTGGAGTCCTATAAAATTCAAGGACATTAGGTTTAATGTCTTTCCCTATTTTTTGAAAAGTTTAGGTCATTTTCACCTTAAATAATTTTTTATGTGCTCCTTCTATTCTAGTTGTGGTACTCTAACTTTATATATAACAAACTGTTTAATTTTTTCCCACAAATCTCAGACACTTTTTCCCAAACACTATTTTTCTTTAATGTTTTTTTTTTCTGTTTGATTAATTCCTATTGGCTTATTGTCATGTTCACTGATTGTTTCTTGGTCTTTATTGATGATACTGTTGATATAATTTTTTTTGTTTCCTATATTGTGTGTGTTGTGCTTTGTAAAAGACCTATTTCCAATGTTTCATTGGATTCTATCTTATAGATTCCATCCCTGTAATGCAGTTCCTCATGTATTTGTGGATGTTGTCTATCCTTCCCATCAGAAATCAGACCTAGTAATTGTTAATGCTCTTTATTCATAGACCACCAGAAACTTCTGTGTGTTAACAGTGTGGATTTATTTTTCATTTCAGTGAGGGAGAATATATGTCATGAGAAAATGTGCAGTTTTTAAGTAAGAGAATTTTAGAAAGAGCCTATTATAGCATGTAGGCTCTAGTTGGGCAATTAGGGAAAGAGTATAAGGAAGCCAAGGTTTGCTCTTCGTTTGGATAGTATCAGAAAGCAGATACTCTTCCATAACTGAATATTTCAATTTTTTTTCTATCATTAGGCAGATTAAAGTAAGAATAAAGGTATAATTGGTAAAGTAATAGCAGTTCCTCATTTAGTAAGAAAGGAAGAGGGAGAATTTGGTATTTTGTGTGTTTCCCAGTTGACCTTATCCTAAGTTCTCCCTTGCTTGTCCCAGTCTTTCTCATGAGTACTTGGTAGATACCTGCAGAGACATACTGAGAGTGAATGCAAACCCCTTGATTCTAAAGCTCATTGTTTTTCCAGTTGTCACTGTAGCCCACACTTGGCTTTAACAATTCGTTAACATTTTATATATTCTCCCTAACTGCTTGTATAGTGGCCACATGTTTCTCTTGCCTCTGCCAAAGGTGATGTAGTTCATTTGTCCCATCTCCCCTTTGATGGGCATATCTGTCTTTGATATTTGATTTCTTAGCTGTTTCCAGCCTTATTTTTCTGGTGAGTTCACGAAGAGTTATGGTAATTAAGCTTATTGGCTTTTAAAAATTGTCAGCCTTGATTAAAATGTTCTTTGCAGATTTCTACATCCTAATTAGTAGTGGGAGTTCTATATTTCTTTTTAAATCTCATTTACTGCTGTGGGTTTATGTACCTACTATCTGGATAATTCCACACTTTCCATAAAATGTCTATCAGGGTGTGTAATATTGTTCCCTGAAAATGTAATGGAACCTCAGAATCAGTGTAGAAACATTACATTCATTTACTTTTACAAACTTATTTTCCTTTCCCTCCTCTTTCACCTTCTAATTCTTCTAATAATAACAATTGTTATTATTACATAGGTGCAGGGACATTTATGAATTCATGGTTGTTGGAAAGATAATAACATTGTTATCATTACTCTTTCTTTTAATGTCTTCTATATTGATCACTTAGGCTCCAAAACTGCAAAATCTACATGTATAAACATTTTTAATGATTTTTCAAGAGCAATGGAAACTTATTTTCTAATATTGTACTTCTTACCTAGATTGCTTTACCACAGATATTCCCACCATAGACAGTATTATGCCCTTTACTACTTCATATGACAGTTTCTGGCGTGCTGTTAATATTTTCAGCAAAGGATAAAGATCAGGCTGTTGTTCGATTCTATATACTAATGTTCTTAAAAACAGGTCAAGTTTAGTTTTGAAACCTGGTATCACTCTTAAGAGATATGGGAACTTTAGCAGAGTCCTTAGAGTTGATGTGCATCTGTTTCCTCAAATGTAATTATAGGTAATAATGGAACAACCTCTTTGAGTTGTTATGAGGCTAAGAGACTTATATGTTATGTATTTATATAATGTTCAGTAAAAACAAAGCTACATATATGTGCTAACAATTGCTACTAAGTATTTCTCATTCTGTGACTCACCATTGATTGAAAATGTATTTTCAGAATAACTTATTCCAGGTATGATGTTATGCCCTGGGGATACAATTATGTGCACTTACAATACAATACATGCCTTTTTGCAAATAACACCATCAATACAGTGTTAGAGCTAGATATTATTCAAATATACACAATAACAAATATTAAATGATGACATTGTCAAATGATCTATAGGGGATCATTTATGAATTCATGATTGTTGGAAAGTTAATTGAGTTGAGTTATGAACAGGAAAAAGTTAACTTGAGAATTAAATAAACCCTTATTTCATACTATCTTAAAAAGAAAAAAATCATGGGAGACTGCTAGTCTCACCATTTAGATCCTACATTTAGGGAAACAAAATGTGGAATTACCGTGACATCTATTTTTTGCTTATATGTTGTATGAACAATTGGCTGTTTTTTAAGGCATAAGTGAATTCATCCTTTCACCTAGTGCTCAACTTTTCCTTTCCCATGTAAATATTTTTTGTTAATTTGAAAGAAAAATTAAACCATCAAAGCAGGGGACCATCTTGATTGAAAATGTACCTATTTGAAACCGTTATTTGAATAGTAAAAGCCTTAAAAATTACAGTGCAAATATTTAATTATTATAGGAGATGGATATATAGAAAATTTTTTGAAGTAGTTTTTTCCCTTTATGCCAGAAAAAATCATGTCACAAGATCATAGTCAATAAAGTAAATTTTATAATGCTGTGGCTTCAAGAAGCTGAATTTCTTTATGATACAACATCTTCTCCACAATATAGTCAGCTTTGTGTCTCTGATAATTTGTTTTTGTTGCTTTAAGAGGAAATTTGAGTATATATTTAAACCACATTTTGCTATCAATAGCAAAATGCATAATGGATTAGAAACTGAGGTCCAAAAATTTTTGATTGAATCACAAACACACATATAAGAATTAACTCTTTGATTACTTTGTTCTGATGGGAATGAATTGTTGTAGTCATAGGACAAACATTTTGCTGGAAAAACTGTTGATTTCACTGAATGAAGAATAAACCTCCACTCCACTCTTAAAGTTTCATCAAACAAATGAATCTTGGAATAAAAATAAACAAAACCAAATAATTAAAGCAGAATTAGGTGGGTGTTGAGGTGATTTAAGATAATTTCTCAGGGATTTTTTCACATAGTGTAAATTTAGGAATGATGATATAGGGAAGGTTATTTATCCTAGGTAGACAATACAGATAGCAATAGGGCATAAAAAAGGACCTAACATCATAGGAACCCCTGACAGCAGTCTAGCTTTTAAGATCCTCCACTGTCTGGACATAATACCTAGTTTTAAGTTATTTTTATGCTTTACCTTTATTCATTTTTTCACATCATTAATTATATACACTCAATACATATTATCATATCAGAACAATATATTTTGTTTTTTTTTTTATTAAGAACAATATATTTTGGTAGTTTCAGTATGTATCTAATCAATTCCTGTGATGGGACAACTGGAAGGTAATAATGGAATGAAAATTTATGGTGATGATCCAAACATTGAAAAAGCTCTCGAGAGAATGTATCTGAGCATGTGAGTGCACAGGAAGCCAGTAAATTGCTTTCTGGAGGCCTTTCAAGGGATTCCAAAAGTTGAATTAACTTCATAATGAAAGCTGAATTTAATGTAAACAATGTGAGTTAATTAGCCATCCAATCCTGAGGACATGCCCTCTAATTATAATTATTGAAAATCAAATTGCACAAAGAATAATAATATCAATATTTTTATTAAAGATTATTTAATATGGATCAATTCTGGCATAGTAATAGGCATAATGTTAACTCAGTTTATCTACATATATAATATGCTGCATTGGAGTGGTGACCGTATTCTTTGGAAATATGCTAGGATATGTAAACAGTATTAACTAAAAACAAGTCATTTTCTTCCCTAGTATCTAGGATCAGATAGATATGGACTAAACCCTAGCATGCCTTTTAAGTTAACTCAATGATAAAAATGCATTTTACTTATGATCAATTTCTCTCAAACAATTTTTTCATTGCTCTTTTAGCATCTTTGTTCCTCAAACTGTAGATGATGGGATTCAGCATGGGAATTACAATAGAGTAAAATATAGACACAATCATATCATGTTCCAAATTTTTGCTGGAACTTGGCCCCACATACATGAAGAGGATTGCCCCATGATAAACTGACACTCCAGTTAGGTGAGAACCACAATTGGAAAGACTTTTCACCTCCCTTCAGCAGAACACATCCTCAGAATGGCCAAAAGAATGAAAGCACAGGCCATCAGGACTATCAGTATAGTAATTATCTCAATAAAGCCCACAAAGTAGGAGAGAAGAAGCCTGTTGGTTTGAGTGTCAGAACAAGAAATAGCGAGAAGTAGAGGGGATGTCACAGAACACAAGTTTAATTTCATTGGATGCACAGAAGGATACGCTAAAAGTGGTCACAGTGTGTATAGTAGCATGCAAAATGCCACCAACATAGGAAGCAATGATGAGAGGCACATAGACTCTGGGTGTTAACTGAACACAGAAGTGAGTTATGGATTGCTACATAGCGATCATAAGTCATTGCAGCCAAGAGAAAACTCTCTGTAGCCCCCAAAGTAACAAGGAGAAGCATCTGTGTTGCACATCCTAGAAATGAAATGGCTTTATCCAGTGCCAGGAAATTGACCAACATTTTGGGGGTAACAACTGAAGAATAACAGGCATCCAAGAATGACAGTGCATTCAGAAAATAATACATACGGTTGTGGAGCCAGGAATTCCTAATGACCAATAAAACCCATCCCAAATTTCCTATCAGAGTAAAAAGATAGATTGCTGAAAATAAGAACAACAGGGAGACTTTCAGCTCAAAATCATTCGTGAAGCCCGTCAATATCAACATGGTGACTCATGTTGTTCAACTGAATGCTGTAAGACTCCATATCTGATGGCAACCCTGACATTTGAATTTATATTTATGGGTCCTCAGGCCAATATCCCTTTTAAAGAGAGTCCACCCAAGTATAACTTCGTGTTTGCTTTTGGAAAGGAAAGTGATATCCCAGGCAATGTTGCAGTAGTCAGTAACAAAGAACTTAGGCACAAGAGAACACGCTTCTCTGTATATATATAAAGAAGAAATTGTTTCCTACACTTTTTGCCTAAATGAATCACTTCAAAAAAAATGTCAATCTGTGTGGTTTCTTTTCCAGTTAATTTATGTTAAATTTTCTACCACTCATTTTTGTTACATTATATTTAAATTCACAAAGACAAATGAATATTGTGATTTTAACATCCAAAAATGTTGTTATAGAAGAATGTACACACCTGAGTGCTAAACCCAAATATAGTATAATATACATGAAATATCTTTCCTTAATGATCATAATTATAAATGGGAGTAGTCACATTCAAATCACAAGAATTTGCTAGCTTTAAATGAGAAAAAAATGTGGAAATTATTTAATTTAAAATGTTTCCAGATTACTTAAAAAGGGATCAGTTCAACTTATTTTGTAACTTGTCTGACAGGGCTTTCTTTATACAATACACTATTTTGTGCTCATTCTTGACAAGGATTCCTTTCCAGTAGTCCGTCAGGAGCAGTGATGAAATAGCAGCAGAAGGCATTCTGGAGGTAGATGCACCTTGTGGGCCTTTAAAAAGTGTACAATACCTGTACTCCAGTTTCCTTTCTTCAAATACATATCAACAAATTGCACATTTATGGCCTTTGCAGCTTCTGGTACTACTATTATTGTTGTTTTATAATTTTTAACTTAATGTTTCTCTATTTATATTCTCACTATTTCAGCAATGCCCTTGGCTGGAATTTCAAAACATATTTCTGTGAATAAGAAATCATGACCATTTCATTTAATATATTATAGTCACTAAAATGACTGTGAATTTAATATCATCTCCTAATCACTAATAAAACAGTTTCTAAAAGCTACTGCTAAAAGGATTAAATCACAATATAAATCACAAAGAAGGGTTTGATTTCCACTATTTTCCCCTAAGCCATCAGATTGCTTCTCATTCAGTGGAGTGCAAAGAACCAATAATGAATGACAAAACAAAACAAAAAGCAATACTAAAGTGGCATTTCTCTATAATCTGAAAGTCCTAGTGATTGAACACAATTAAATCCAGTAGCCACCATATATAAGGGTGAGATTTCAGTGTTGTAACCTTTGTTTTTGGTTCACCACGTCATGAACCAAAATGTTTGACCGATATTTAATTAATTGGCCACTGTATTTTCCAGGGTTTATAGGAGTGAAGCAGTTGCCATGCATTAGGCCATGCTGCATTTAGTAACATATGAATTATTTATATTTACGACATGAAATACAATAAGATACGGTCGTAATGAGATGTTCATATATCAAGAAGAGACTGAGCAAATCTGATTAAAATCACTGTAATGAGAAGAAAACCACATAGCTTTATTTTCACCACAAGACTCATATTGATTTTTTAATACTTAGAATAAACAGATTCGTGAATATAAGTTTACAGAACAAAAAAAGTTCATTTGATCCTTAGATAATTCTGCAGTGAAAATATAGTATTAAACTAAATTCCCATTTCTGAGTAAATTCAATCTTCACCCATGTTTCTTAAACACCTACACACACATAAACAAAATTTATAATAATTTCTAATGTAGTTAGAATAGCTCAAAAAGTATCAATTAATAATATCATTATGTATTAATATATTTTTGTGTATAAAAAATATATCTTTTACCAAAATTCCCTTTTCTTTCTCTCTTCTCCCATCTATTCTTTCCCATTTCTCTTTCTCTCTCTCTCTCTTTTTTTTTTTTTTACGTCTCCCTTATCTATCTTTTACAAGTGTGCATGGAATATATTTAAAAATACCTGCTGCAGTGGGCCAAGGATAAAATAGTAATTAGGAAGATAGCAAGAAGCACAGAGAAAGAAATAAAAATATGCATTAACAATGAATTGACTTAAAGCCAGAAGCTAAATATTTCCTTTTTAAGTTATATTTATGTTTATCATATGATGCTATATATATACTAAATTATCAATATATCTTAGTTAAACCCAATGAAGCACAATATTGTATTCATGAGGAAACAAAAAATGCATCTCTATCACCACATTCTGTTTCTGAACATCTCAACAAAACGGTACAATATTTTGCATAAATTGTCCTGATGTTTATGACAATGTAATATTCTGACATCTTTTGATATCTCTGATCTTGTTTTTAAAGGGAGATGTTGGTTTTCAAATGAAGGTGTATCTTATCCTAATAAGTTCTCACTAAAGAAATTCTCTACAACATTTTACAGATATGGGTATATTATAGAAAAAAAATTATATGTAGCTTAGCCATCTGCTTCAAACAGGTAGTTCTGTTAACTAACATTTAATTGTTATTTAAATGGTTGTGTTTATGTCCAGCTGAATTCACTTTAAGAAGAGATAGAAGCCAGAAAGAAAAAAAGAGAACCTGAGTTTTTGGGGTTGGGGTGGGGAGGTACAGGGACTTGAATCCTGGACCTTGTACGTGGGAAGCAGGCACTTACCCACCGAGCAACACCAGCTCCCAAAATCTCATTCTATAAGTCCCCTGTCTTAAGGCTGGGTGCCTGACAAAACCCACTTATCATTCTCTTGATCCCTTCTCTTAGGAGGTACTGGGAATCAAACCTCAGATCTAGTAATACCTGAGGCAGGCATTCACCGCTGAGCTACACCCAATCCACCTGAATTCTTTTAAAAAATGATTAATCTGAAAGGCTCAAGTAAAATAAATTCCTTAACTCATATAATCAGAAAAGTAGCAGATGATCATGAGCTCAGTTATGCAAACACTAAGGTTATGAAGAAGGAAAGCTATGATAGCAGCTACCACATTTTATTGAGGGACTACTAGAATTTAGGATTTTTTGTACAATACCTTTTATAATGTACATAGTAACATGCACACTAAATAATTTAGTGCAGATGAGAAAACTAATGCCCTTTGGACATTAACTTGAACAAAGCCACACTGTTAGTCAACAGCAGAACAAGGATTCAAGCCAAGATCTCTCTGACTCCACACTCTATTTTCACTCTATCATTATGCAATCCTATTGTGGCATGCTAAAATTTTGGAATTTTGTACTCCGGTAACAATAGAAAAATATGCTTACATACTGCAATTCTTTTTTAAAGCAATCAACCTTAAATATACTATGGAATTAAAGCTGAAAAGAAAAGCTAAAGTGGACTCTAGATAAATTATCAAGCTATTAAGTTTAAAATACATCTATATTCCTTTTTCAGAGAAAAAATGGTC
Source organism: Cabassous unicinctus (assembly GCA_029593785.1). Taxonomy (NCBI): domain Eukaryota; kingdom Metazoa; phylum Chordata; class Mammalia; order Cingulata; family Chlamyphoridae; genus Cabassous; species Cabassous unicinctus. The sequence continues at coordinate 65,896 of JAQZBX010000116.1, forward strand.
TCAAATTGGCATATACCCATTGAAGAGTGGAAAGTTAATAATCTCCCTGTAGAAATTATTTTTTAAAGATCTATTTATTTATTTACTTTTATCCATTCCCCCCTACCCCGTTTTTGCTATTTTTGCGTCCATTTGCTGGACAACTCTCTGTGTCTGTTTCCTGCCCTCTCTTCTCAACCTTCTCCTCCTGTCTTCACTGGGATTTGTTCCTTGGAATCTCTGATGTGGGAGAGAGGTGTCCTACTGCCTGTGCAACTTTAGTTGCTGTTTTATTGGTTCGTCTCTTCTTGGCTGTCCCTTGTGTCACTCTCCTGTTACATCATCATCTTGCTGCGTGGTTGTGTGCACCTGATGGTGCACCAGCGTGCGGGCCCTGGCTGTGTACCAGCACATGGGGCCTGACGGTGCACCGTCTTGCAGAGCCTGGCAGCACACCCTTGCATGGGGCCTGGTGGTGCACCCACTCACGGGGCCTGATGGTACACCCACACATGAGGCCTGGTGGCCTGTGCATCCCCTATATTTTTCTTTTTTTGTTTTTACCGGGAGGTCCCGGGGATCAAACCCAGTTCCCTCCATATGGGAGACGTATGCCCAACCATTTGAGCCACATCCATCCCCTTGCTATATCTCTTAAGTTTGACCTAAGATATCTAGAGTTACAGTAATTTCCCATACAGGATGGTTGTTTAATAAATCAGGCTTAGTTTATCACCAGCATTATAAAAACCAGACCTAGGCAGAAAAACTAGGTATGGGGACACATGCATGGTATCTAATACAGTGAATGTTTAGTCTACCCTGATTATCACAAAATCAGGACCGTGAGAATATTTGCAATCCCTGTAGAAAATTTTAGCTAATTTTAAAATATAGCCCTTAATTTCTATTGTCCTTATTCTGATTATTTCCTTCAATCAAGTATATTAAAGCAAAATTCTTATAGCTCTATTGAACGAAATATTTACAGAGCCCTTCTATGTTGCCTGGAAGTCATGCAGTTCAATTTTTAATGCAACCCTAAGTGTAACACACTGTCTCCAATTTAAATATTAAAGCATATGCTTTAGTTTGAGATTCAGGCTTATAGTTTAAAAAATATTGTGATAGTGACAAAGTATTCCTTTTACCTGTGAAAATTAACTGCTCAATAATTAAGAAATACTATGTATGTAATGCAGTTGGCTTTTTATACCAGTTTATGAAGATATTTTTGAGTTCACAGGGGATGCCCCAAGGAGAAAACACAAAATCTTCTGGGACAGAAGAGCAGCAAGATGATATTTTTTCCATAGAAACAAATAAATGTTTCTGGAACATGGAATTACATGATAAAAATGATTACATGAATGCACTTTGGCCTTTGGTAAAAAGAACTCTCAGTAGAAAATCATATGTCACAGGATTGGAAGTGTAATCCAATCCCACAAACATAGTTGTAGTCTGAAGGATATTAGTAATATATCATCAAGTTAATAACTTAAAACTCTCAAATCTAGTTTCTTCTTCCTCTTAATATTGCCTGTTTATTTCTCTCAAAGCTTCCATAAACATGTGCATAATGAAATAATATGAAAGCATAACATAGTCCAGAATTTATACTTGTTTAATAAAAATTACTATGCTTTTATATACATTGTCAAGTGATCTACATCTTAGTGTTCTGAAAGATAGTTATAAAAACTCTTTGAGGATTTCATAGAGGAAATAAAGTATGAATATTTTAAACTTATGGATAATGTGTATTAACTGGAGTCATGGGGCAGTAGACAAAATTATAATATTCTATGTGATAGAATATGAGAACATTAGATGTATGGTAGAGATAAAGGTGACATCTTTTGTGTTATGCATGGTCTTATCTTGACCTGAGGATCTGATACTAACCTATAGACTAGTACTTGGCTATGTCAATTAGAAATGCTTATAAAATTTTAGAAAAATACATGGATGCTGGTCCCCACAACCAGAGATTATAATATAGTGGATATCCATTTTATAGTAGATATCCAATTTTCTCAGCATCATTTATTGAATGGACTGTTCTGCCTGAGCTGGGTGGGTTTGACAGGCTAGTCAAAAATCACTTGACCACAGATGTGAGGTCTGTTTTTTAACCATCAGTTTGGTTCCATTGGTCTATGTGTCTGTCTTTATGCCAGTATCATGCTGTTTTTATCACTGTGGCAAGGTAATATGACTTAAAGTCTGGAAATGAGAGTCTTCCAACTTTGCTTTTCCTTTTTAAGATGTTTCTGTCTATTCAGTACCCCTTACATTTCCAAATAAATTTGATAATCATGTTTTCCATTTATTTAAAAAATGCTGGTTGAATTTTTATCGGGATTGCATTAAAGTATATCAATTTGAGTAGAACTGATATCTTAATGGTATTTAGTCTTTCAATCCATGAGCATGGAATATTCTTCCAATTATTTAGGTCTTTTTTTGATTTCTTTTAACAATGAGTTGTAGTTTTCTGAATACAAGTACTTTAAATCATTGGTTAAGTTTTTGCCTGAATATTTGGGTTTTATCTGTCATATTTTAGTTTCAACACCCATTTGACACTTTTAATTACTTTTATTGATATAATCTTCATTTCTAAGTTCTCTTCCAAGCATCTCCTTCCTGTCTTTTCTTTTCAGGCTGTAGCACACCCTTTAGTATTTCCTGCAAAGCAGATCTCTTGGTTACAAACTCTTTTAGTTTCTGTTTATCTGTGAATATTCTAAAGTCACCCGCATTTTTGAAAGACAATCTTGCCAGATATGATTCTTGGCTGGAAGTTTTTCTCTTGCAGTACCTTAAATATATCATACCACTCTTTTCTTGCCTCCATGGTTTCTGGTGAGAGATCATTACTTAAACTTATTGGGTATCTCTTATATATTATGCATTGCTTTTCTCTTGCTGCTCTCATAATTCTCTCTTTGTCTTTGGCATTTGACATTCTAATTAGTATGTGTCTTGGAGTTGGTCCATTAGGATTTTTTTGGATGGGAGTACGTTGTGCTTCTTCGACATCAATATCTATGTCCTTCAGTAGGGTTGGGAAAGTTTCTACCATTTTTTTTTCAAATATTCCTTCTGCTCCTTTTCCCTTCTCTTCTCCTTCTGGGACACCCATGGCACATATGTTTGCATGTTTCTTGCTGCCCTTTAGTTCCCTGAGACCTTGTTCAAGATTTCCAAACTTTTCTTCATCTGTTCTTTTGTATGTTCACTTTCAGAGGCTATTTCTTCAAGCTCACAAATCCTTTCTTCTTCCTCTTCAAATCTGCTTTATATGATTCCAGTGAATTTTTAATTTCATTTATTGTACCTTTCATTCCCATAAGATCTGCTATTTTTCTGTGTATACTTTCAAATTCTTCTTTGTGCCCATCCAATGTCTTCTTAATATCCTTAATTTCTTTAGCAATTGCATTGAATTTATTAAGGAGATTTCTTTGAACAGCTATGATTAGTTGTCTCAACTCCTTTATGTCATCTGGAGGCTTATCTTGTCCATTTAAGTGGGCCATATCTTCCTGTTTCTTGGTATGGATTGTAATTTTTTGTTGGTGTCTTGGCATCAGTCTTACTAGAGCATTTATTCTGGGGGCATTTTTTCTCCTTAGTTTAGGGCTTCCTGCCCTTTCTCCCTTGCTGGTTGTGTAGTAGGAGTGAAGGATGTAGTTGGTGCTATAAGCTGTGGAGGCTCAAGCTACCCTCATTGCCCCAGGGACCAGTGAAGCTTCCCCCAACTTTCTGCTTTGCCAGGGGTGGGGCCAGAGCCACAGCTGTGTGGAATAATCCAAGTTATGCGGGCCTAAACTGTTGTTGCCCAGACAGACTGATGAAGCTTCAAGCCCTTTTCTCCCCTGCCTGGGGCAGGGATGGAGCTGCAGGTGTGGGCAGCAGTCTATGCAGTGCACATCCAGATTACCACAGTTGCCCTGGTAGACTTCTGATTATTCAGTCTGTGCCAGCTAAATGTACCTACAGTTACCTGGATAGGCTGGTGCAGTGCCTGCCAGCTTCCTCCCAATTTGAGATGAGGCTGAAGCCTAGGCTAAGGCTGCAAGCCAATCTGGGTGAAAGAAACCCGTCTCTACTGTCTCTGTGATTTTCATTCAGCTTGGATTCCCCTCATGCTGGGGGTGGAGTCAAAATGGCAGCTACCAGCTTCCTTCTGACTTCAACAGGCTCAAACTTTAGTTGTTCTTATGTTTATACTTTATCCAGCCGAATTTACTAATCAGTAGCTGAAATCGGTGGCCAACTGGCTCTTCCTCCCGTTTTTGGGAAATGAAGCTTCCAGTTCCTGCCAAGGAATAGCTCCTCGGGTGGTTTGCGCTACCAAACTAGGATCATCACTGGCCTCCGCTGTGTGGCTGGTAATTTCCTGGAGAGGCTGGCAGCTCCCCCCAGCTTCCTCCCTGCCAGAGGTGGGCCTTGGGCTTCAGCTAGAGTGGCAATCTGATCTAGATGGGAAAAAAGCCAGTCCCTACCAGCACTGTGAATTTCAGTCAGCACTGCATCCCCTCATGTCAGGTGCAGAGTTAAGATGGCGGCCACCGGTGTCTTTCTGACTTGGACAGGTTCAAACTTTAGCTGTTCTTAGGATTATATTTTAGCCCGCCGAATTTACTAATCAATAGCTGAAGTTGGTGCCCATCCATCTCTTCCTCCCCCATTTTTGGAAGTGGAACTTTCAATTCCAGCCACAAAACAGCTCCCCAGGTGGCTTGTGCCTCCAGTGGAGGATGGGCACTGGCTTCTGGTGGTGTGGAGTGCTCTACTTAAGAATCTCTCTGCAGATGGGCAGTCTCCTCCATCCATTCTTTCAAGTTCATTGCAAGATGCACTTCTGGTCTCCCGGAGCCCCCTAACAAGTACTCTAGATAGCTGTGGGTGATCACCAACTGCCCTGTAGCCGAAGCTGATTCTTGGAGCTCTTTACTCTGCTGCCATCTTGCTGGTTCTCTGGGTTATTTTTGAAAACTGATTTCATCTCTTTAATTTTTTTGTTCTGTTGATATCTATTTCTTCTTGAGTCAGTGTACCTTTTGTAGGTTTCTAATATTTGTCCATTTTATCTAGGTTATCTAACTTGGGGGGTACAGCATTTGCAGTATCCTCATAATCCTTTTTATTTTTATGGGATCAATGTTAATGTCCCATCTTTCATTTCTGATTTTAATTATTTGTGGACTTTCTCTTTTTCTCTTTGTCAGTCTAGCTAAAGTTTTGTTGGTTTATTGATCTTTACAAAGAAGCAATTTTTAGTTTTGCTGATCTTCTCTATTGAGTTTTTTCCCTGTATTTCATTTATCCCACTATTCTCTTTGTTAATTCCTTCCTACTGCTTGCTTTGGATTTATTTTGCTCTTCTATTTCTAGCACCTCAAGTTGAGAGATTAGATCTCATATTTAAGATCTTTCTTTTGGGTTATAAGAGTTCAGAGCTATAAATTTCCTCCCAGCACTGCCTTTGTTGCATCCTTTATGTTTTGTTTATGCTCATTTACCTAAAGATATTTCCTAAATGCCTTTGTAATTTGTTCTTTAACCCATTTGTTGTTTGAGTGTATTTTTGAATTTTCAAATATTAGTACATTTTCTGATTATCCCTCAGTTTTTTATTTCTAGCAAAATCCAAGTTGTCAGATGTTAAATTTATTAAGATTTGTTTTGTGACCTACTACATGGTCTGTTTTGGAGAGTGACCAATAGGCACTAGAGGGGAATGAATATTCTGCTCTTATTGGTTGACATGTCCTACATATGTCTTTTAGTTCTGATTTGTTACAGTATCATTCAGCTCTTCTCTTTATTGAAAAAATATTCTATTTAGATGTTGTATGAATTATTTAGGATGGTGAATTGAAGTCTCTTACTATTAATAGAACCATCCATGTCTCCTTTAAAATCTGTCATTATTTGCTTCATTATTGTGGGACTCATTGTTTTGGTGCTGATATATATTTATTATTCCTATGTCTTCTTGTTGAATTCAGTATTTCATCAGTACATATTGTACTTCTTTGTCCCTTTAAATAACTTCGGATTTGATGTATTTTACCTGATATTTGTGCAACTTCCTACATTTGGTTACAGTAATCATGATATATTTTTCCATCATTTCAATGTCAACCTACCTGTATCTTTGCATCTAAAGTGAGTCCCTTGTAAAAACATATATTAAGGTCATGATTTTTAACCATTGTGCTCGTATCTTCATTTTGACTGAAAAGTTTAGTACATTTACATTTAAAGTAACTATTCAAACCATTGGATGTTCTTTTGACAATTTTGTCAGCTGAGTGCTAGTTCACCTAGCCAGGACTGAGAGATCTCCTTGCTTGTTTCCCTGGTTGCTTAATTAATTAATGCATTTTATATTTATTATGTTTTTAAAAAGAATGTTTCATTGAATTTAGATATAAAAGTTATTGTTAAATATTAAATAATAAGAATGGAAGCCCAGTTAGAGTAAATAACTTGAGATATGAAATAGGTCCAGGGAAGCAGAAGATCTGTCCAAGGTGCTTTTTAAGGCAGGAAGGAAAATTGGGGTATTAGCAAGGAGGGTATGTGCAGTGAAGTGAGGGCATTTCTTTTTTTTTTATAAGTCAAGTTATATTTGAGAATGTTTGTATATTGAAGGAAAGTTCCATGCCACTGAATATAGATAATATGCTGCCATATCAGTTCAAGATACATATATTTTCACATTAAGTAGTCACATGAAAACTGATACTTTTTAACTGGAAGAATACGGTATACTAAAATTTTTACTTGACAATTATTCCTTTATTGGTGATGTTAAATATATGCTGGTTTATTAGCCGTTCACTTTCTCCTTTGCAAATTGTTTGTTCTGGTTTTTTTTTTTTTTTTAATTATACTTGTGTCTGTGTTTTTGTTCCTATTTATTATTACATTCTTTCAGAAAAAAGAGCTATAAGTTTTCCACCAATTTTCACCACTTATTTCTTTTATATCTGTATAGATGTAAGTGGGGAAGAATATTTGATTGTTAAATTCTGTGTGGCCCAATCTATCAGTGTTACATGTTGTGTTTCTCCCATTGGTTTTCAGTTTCACAAAGGTATGCATCATTTGAAGTAACAAATCACTTTTTGCACACAATGCCAATTTGTTTTCACATTTCTCTTTCCCTTATACTATCTTTTCCTATTGTTGTTAGAGTTGTTTCTAAAAGTTTTATCACCATCTGCCATTATTTAGAAAGATTTTTTTCTCTATGGTTCTACTACCTGTCACCTTCATTCTATACAAGCATAATTGAAACCATATATCTTTAAGTGGGATAAAATGATAACTTTAGGTTACTGCCTCCTCTATACATTTTTAAGAAGTATATTTGTATATTATTTTATTTACAGGTTTTTATCATAATTATTAATCAACCTCAATATTATTAATTTTTTGTTATTTTCCATCTTGTGTTTCAGGATTTAGATTTAGATATTTGTTCAACTTTTCCTAATGCTGTTCTTTTGAAACAACTACATATAACCTGGCTTCACTCTCCTTACCATTTTTTATATCATAAATTCATATTTTCTTTCAAATTTATTGTTTGAAAAAATTCATAATATTTGCACATCTACCTGAAAACATATACAGGAACAAAGCAGGTCTAGTTCCTATCACTGAGTTCATACATTTTACTGCAGAACTCGGAATATAATTATAATTGTGTATATGATATAAAGTCCTCAAGGATACATCATATGGACAGAGTTAAATCAGACAAAGAGCACAGATTTTCCTGGTTTGTTGGGGATATTAGAGAGATTGGGCTCTGGAGGCATTTGCATCTTGGACAAGGAGCACAATGGGATAAAAGTGTGCTCTTTGTATTTGCCAGAAAAGAGGTCAAAATCCAAAGCCCTAGAATAATAACAGAAAGAAGGTCACAGTAGAAAAGTGAGTGAGGTACCTGCTTCATCCATTTTAAGACTTCAAAAAAAAAACAAACAAACCAGTGTGATCAAATAAACATGGAACAGGCATAGGAATAGATCAGCTAGGGATGTGGAGACCAAAACAAGGCAGGTGCTGCAAGAATATCTGCTCCACCTGTGGCTCTCAGGTCTGGAAGAACCTGAGCACTGAGCCATGGCTACTCGTTCATTCTCCAACTTTGCTCTTCCATTTGTGTTACCATTCATCAGATCTTTTCACCCATTATCAGGGTCTGTATTTTTTATTTCTCTTTTTTATTTATTTTTATAAAATGTTATTGAAGTATATTATTCACATGTGAGCATCCATAAACAATAGGTGTATAGTGAAAGTTGTGAGTTTACAAAAAAAAAACATGCATATCATCGTACAGGGCTCCCATACATCACCCCACTAACAATTTCTTGCAGTGTTGTGAAACATTTCTTACAAACTATAAAAGAGTATTGTCAAAATATTGCTATTAACTGTAATCCATATCTTACATTTAGTGTCTTTTCCCCCAACCCATCTGGTTATTAACACCCTGTATAAGTAGTATATATTTGTCATAGTTCATGAGAGAATGTTCTCATATGTTCTGTTAACCCTAATGTTCATAGCAGCATTATTCACAATTGCTAAAATATGGAAACAGCCCAGCTGGCTGTCAACCAATGAATGGATAAATAAAATGTATATACATAAAATGAAACGCTATTCAGCTGTAATAAGAAATCATATAAGGATGCATATGACAACATGGCTGAACCTAGAGGATATTGTGTTGAGTGAAATAAGCCAAACACAAAAGGACAAATACTGTATGGTCTCACTAATATGAACTAAATACAATGAGTGAAATCACTGAGTTAAATCCTAGATCATAGGTTGCTACGAAATGTGTATTTATTTTTAAACTAGTCTTACCTTTATTCCAGTGGTTCCCAAATTTTCACTTTCTTACTGAGTAAAAACACATTTCTCATTGTAGTCAGCAAGTACAGAACACACACACACACACACACATACACACACACAATGACAAAGAGATCATGAAATTGTTTTCTATGTATGCTTTCTATGTTCAAGACATTCTGATATTTTCTTACATGTTCCACTTATTCTCTCCTATTTAATATTACATATTATACTCTTAACCTACATATGAGATCTACTCTCAGAATGTGGACAGGATGTCACCAGCATGCCCTACTCAACTATTTTAGTATTTTCCTCTTCTATTTCTCTTATCTTGACAATGTCTGTGAAACCACATCCTGTCACCAATGACACAGTATATATTTATTCAGTTATTATAACCTGGCGGTAACTAAAGATTGGGGGTTACAATGTATGTAGAACATTGCCACATCCCTCAAAGTCCTCACAGTCTAGCAAGGAGAAAGATATGGAATTCAATAGAAGAAACATACAATCATCATTCCTACTATCCAAATTAAGTGCAGGGTAGAAGCTGACCTCTTCCTGTAGAGGAAACAGTGATGTTCAAAAAGCAGCTGTGCCCAGGGTATCCTGAAGAGGGATTTGTGCTTTCCATGGGAAAATGAGTGGAAAAATTCATTTTGGAAAGGCCCCAACCAAAAGGAAGCAAGTGTATATAGCTGCAGAGTACTGAAACTCTAATGTGCTGGTGAAGGTGCAAGTGAAATCCAATATCTTAGAGATGAGCGTGTGTGCTGGCCGGAGCCAGTGAAAAGGGATGTGAGAAGGTTGACCATGGAGGGGAGAGCTTTTGTTTGAAGGTAAAGAATGATAGCATCGTTCTCCAGCAGGGAGTAACTGGGGTTTTCAGCCGTGGAATTTAATGATCACCTTCGTAACATAGAAAGACCTCTGATTTAGTGTGAATATCATCTAGAGGGGTTCCAGCCTGTGGTTCTTGAGAGGGATGAGAAGGAACCAAAATAGGGCGGTGAAATTGGGTACTTGAAGATGAGGATGGAATAGAGACATTGGAAAAATAGAAGAACTTCAGCCCCATTTCCTCACCAGAAGAAATTTAATAGCTGGAAGGAACTATCCTAAGGTTTTCACATATATTAATCAAATCTCTTAGCCATCTTAGCAGGATAGATATCACTACCCTCATTTTAGTGGTGAAATATACCCCACTCTTCAGGGTAAGGTAATAAGACTTAGAACAATTCTGTTCCTTTAAAAGTTCAAACAACTCATCTTTGTATGGTCCAAGATTTAATAACAGATTAGTTTGATTCCAAAAAATTGCACTTAATAGTATTTTAAAAAGTCTTCTTCATATTAAAAATCCCCAACAATTTTTTACTCGTTATATTTTCTTTTCTAAATTGCTTCTTTATTGCCTTTTCTCATTTTACCCTTTGGGTGGTTAATCTCTACACTGTCTTGAAACTGTGTAAATATATCACTGTTTCATCCTTGGACAAATTGATTTTTGCTCTTTTATTAGTTTTTGTGGCTATGAGGGGAATATGCTACCATAAAACAAAACAAAATAAACAAAATAAAACAAAAGACCAAAATCTTTTTTTTTCCCCTCACCAGAACCTCTCAGGAATGGCCTGAGCATATACACACTTTTCTTTTCAAGTCCATTTCCTTCCTCTATTTTTGTTTATTGAACAGCTTTTTAAAATATTGTTTTAAATACTTAGTGGAAAATGGTCATACCAAAACAATTTCCAAGTTCACATATCAATTAAAGGTTTTTCCAAATTTATTTGTGAGTTCTGGGAACTTTTTGTAGATCTCATCATGATATCTACAAGAACACTATGTCATCTGCATATTATTCTTCTTTTCTAACGTGTATGCCTTTTATTTTCTTGCCTTATTTTGCCAGCAGGTGCCTCCAAAATAATGTTGAATATACATTGTAGAGCAGACATTTTGTTTTGTTTCTGATCTTGGGTAGACAACATTCAGGTTTTCATAGTTAAGTGTGATGTTAGTAGTGGGTTTTTTCATGGATGTGCTTTGTCAGGCTAAGGACACTCTCTTCTATCTCTACTTTGCTGAGATATTTTATCAGTAATGGATGTTGGATTCTGCCAAGTGTTTTTCTGCATCTATTGCGAGAAGCAAATGTTCATGAGAGATACTGGTATTTAATTTTCTTTTCTTATATGTTTTTTTCTGGTTTAGTTATCAGGGCCTCATGGGGTGGGTTGTAGATTGTTCCCTCCTTTTTAATTTTATGTAAACTTTTGTGCAGAATGCATATTATGGTATTATTTCTTCATTAAATATTTGGTTAAAATGAACAAAGGAGACTTCTTGGCCTGTGGTTTCCTTATTTTATTTTTATTTGTTGGCTTTGTCATGTATTTTTGTAAGAAAGGTTTTAACTACAAATTCAATTTCTTTAATAGATATAGGGCTACTCAGGTTATTTATCTCTTCTTGAATGAGATTTATTGGTTTGTGTCTTTCAAGGAATTTGTTTCATCTAAGTTGGCAAAATTATTGGCATTCTATTTCATACCTATGTTTTTAATGTGTGCATATTCTGTTGTAATGTCATCACTTTTATTCTTGATATGTGTGTCTCCTTTCTTATTTTCCTTATTAGTTGGTCCAGAAGTTTGTCAATATTTATAATTTTCTTAAAGAACCAGAATTTACTTTCATTAATTTTCTCAATTCTTTTTCTTTTTCTGGTCTTTGTGATTTTTTTCTTCTGCTTATTTTTGGTTTGCCTTGCTTGTCTCTTTCTAGTTTCTTAGGATAGAAGCTGAAGTCATTGATTTGAGACATTTCCTCTTTTCTAATATGGTGTGTGGCAGTTTGAGACTATTTATGAATACCAAAAAGAGGATTGTTTGTAAACTGGTCTACTCCTCTGGGTATGATCCCCTTTGTATTAGATTCAGCTGAGATGGTTTTAATTAAAATTTTTTAACATCAGGGCTTTGATTCGACCTCATCAGTAAGGTATAACTAAGGTTGAGTCCCTGCCCACTTGGTGGGCTATATAAATGGACATACACAGAAGAAGACACATGGAAGAGGAGAGAACTTGGTCATGTAATAGAAAGCAGAAAGCTCATGCAGCTAAAGCCCTGGGGAGAGCTGAGCCATTCACCTGATAGTTTGCAGTTTAAGAGATGAGAGCCCTGAGCAGCTGAGAAAGCCCAGAAAGAAAGGAGGCTTCCAGCCTACAACTGAGATTGGGAGAATCTAGTGCCCTGGAGCCTTAAGAGGAAGAGGAAGGCTGAACTCTTGCAGAGATCGGCAATCATTTTGCTTCAACACTCTGCAATAGACTTTGAGTGAGAAATCAACCTGGACTCTTTAGGGTCTTATAATTGCAAGCTTTTACCCCAAATAATAAATGTCTTTTATAAAAGTCAACAGATTTCTGGTACTTTGCATCAGCACCCCTCTGGCTGACTAATACATGGTGTTTAATAGTATAAAGTATTCTATAAATACAGCTTTAGACCAAAGATCAACAATCTACAGTCCTTAAGCCGGCCATTAGATTTTATAATTAATAAAACTGGAAAATAAGCATGCCCATTCATTTATGTATTTTCTATGGCTGCTTTTGCACTACAATGACAGAGTTGAGTCATTGAGACAGAGACTGTATAACCCAGAAACCTAAAATAGTAACTATCTGGCGATTTAAGAAAAGTTTGCTGATCCCCTGCTTTAGAGCAATCCCACAAATTTGCTTTCTTCAGTTTTCATTATAATTCAGTTCACTGTGCATTCTAATTTACCTTTTAATTTCTTCTTTCACCCTTGGATTGTTTGGTAGCATATTGTTTACTTTTCAAATATTTGAGTATTTTCCTAATGTCTTTGTTATTAATTTCTAATATATTTCAACTCCAGTCAGAGAACATATTTTATATTACTTGAAATCTTTCAAAGTAAACTAAAATTTGTTTTATGGTATAGAATATTTTTCTTCTTTGATGAGCTTTTTTGTGTGTACTTGGAAAGAATCCACATTCTACTATTATTGGTTGGAGGTTTCTATAAATGTCAAGTAGGTCAAGTTTGTACATAATGTGCTTATCTTCTATATTCTTGCTAATTTTTGTCTATTTGTTTATAAGTTATTGAGAGAGATGTATTAAAATATCCAAGTATAACTTAGGTTTTATCTATTGCTCCTTACATTTCTATAAGTTTTAGTTTCATATATTTTGAAGTTCTGTCATTACATAAATGTTTAGAATTGCTATATTCTCTTTATGAACTTACCCCTTCATCATCATGAAATGTCCATCTTTAAAACTGGTAATATTCTTTGCACTGTAGTCTGCTTTTTCAGATATTAATATAGCCACTCCAACTCTCTTCTAACAAGTCTTAGTATTGCATATCTTTTGCCGTTCACTATTTGTGTCTTTATATTTTATGTATGTGTTTTGTAAGCAGCATAGAGTTATATCATGAACATTTTGGTTCATTCTCAATCCCTGCCTTTTGTTTGAGATACTTAGTCTATTTATATTTTATGTTATTACTAATATGGTTAAATTTAAGTGTTGCTATTTGTTTTCTATTTGTATGATCTGGGAAACAGGGTTAATGCAATAACTTGTTTCACAGGGAACACTCTCTTTTTTTTGTATTATGACAAAAGAATTGAGAGCCATTATTCCATGTATTTTGTATGTAATTTTTTTGGTCATCTCAAGTAGCCAAAACAGTCCCTGTTTTTTATCTTAACCAGAAGCTGAGATTGTGCCATCTCTCTTATTGTTGCATAACAACATATAAACATTTTGGAAGTCTAGATGCCTCAAAATATTAGGAGTATTTATCTCTGGGTGGTGGGTTTATAATAATATTTTGATTTGTGTGTAATTTATATTTTCTATAATAAATTTATTGCTATAGAAAAAAATAGAGGTGTACTTAGTGAAATTTCTGGTACCATCTCTAAATATTTTTGGTTATGTTTTAATATATATTTTTTATTAGAGAAATTGTGAAATTATAAAACAATCATGCATAATGTACAGAATTCCCATACATCACTCTTCTACCAAGACCTTATATTGTTGTGGAATATATGTTACGGATTATGAAAGACCAGCATCAGACTATTGCCATTGTAGCAGTTTGTCATTATTTATGAATTCCAAAAATATAATGGATTATGTTTGTAAAGTGGTTTATTTCTCTGGGCATATTAGATTATATTGGATTTGGAGGTTTCACTTTTACTTGATTAATGATTAAGGCTTTGATTGAGCCATGATAGTAGGACATTGAGTCCCCGCCCCATTGGTGGGCTGGGACTCACAAAGAAACTGCAGAGCAGAGAAAGGAGGCTGGAGTTTTGACATTGGAGTGCCAGGAAGTAAACATACAGACAAACAGATACATGAGGAAGGATAGAAGTCTCCATTAGAGGCAGAGGCCCCAGGAGGAGAGATGAGCCATTTGCCTGATAGTCTACAGCTTGCCTTGTGGAGAGAGAAGAGCAGCTGAGCCTGGAGAGTAATGAGCTCTGGGAAGAGAGGAACCCAGGAAGCCTGACCCCTGCAGATGTTGGCAGCCATCTTGCTCCAACACATGGCAACAGACTTTGGTGAGGGAGGTCACCTATATGTTATGGCCTGGTAGCTGTAAGCTTCTACCCCAAATATATACCTTTTATAAAAACCAACAGATTTCTGGTATTTTGCATCAGCACGCCTTTTGGCTGACTAATACAACCAGTAACTATGGTCCATAACTTACATTTAGTATATTTTTTCCATATACCCCCTATTATTAACACGATATATTAGTATTGTACATTTCTTACAGTTCATGAGAAAACACTCACATATTTGTAGTGTTTACTACAATCCATATTCCACCACAAAGGTTACTGTGTTATACAGTCCCATATCTTGTACAATCCATTTAAAGAGTACAATTAGTGGCTTTCAGTATCATCACAGAGTTATCACAGAGTTGTGCAGTCATTGCCTTAGTAAATTTTTTAATGATTTCCTTATTCCAAAAGAAAAAATCAATACCCTCTTAACATTGATATAGAACCTTTTGACATTGATGCAGCAATGTTGCAGTATTGTGGTTAACTGTAGTCCATAAGTTACATTAATTTTGTTTTTCCCATGCGTCACTATGTTCATCACATTGTTATAGTGATGTACATTTGTTCTACTTCATAGAAGACATTGTTGTATTTGTGCTAATAACACATCTTCATCCACCTCTGGGTTCACTGTTTTTCAATTCCTAGATTATTCTCTAGCTTTCTTTCAATTACATTTACATCCCTAGAATATCCCTTTCAGTCACAATCCCATTTAGAAGCCACCTTTGTTACTTATACTCATTATAATGTGTTACTGTCAACTCTATCCATTTCCACACTTTTACAGTTAAGCTAATTGAAAATTCTACATATATTAAGCATCGGTACCCCTTCTGAGTCCTCTTCCTATCTCCTAATAACCTATAATCTAGGTTTTAACTCCATGTGTTTTTTCTTCATATTTAGTTCATATTAGTGAGACTATACAATATTTGTCCTTGTGTGTCTGGCTTATTTCACGTAGCATAACGTCCTCAAGATTCATCCATGTTGTCATATGAGTCCCAATTTCATTTCTCCTTTCAGCAGCTAGAATTCCTTCATATGTATATACCACATTTTGTTTATCCATTCAGTGGTTAACGGACACTTGGGTTGTTTTCATCTTTTGGCAATTATGAATAATACTGCTATAAAATCACTGTGCAAATGTCTGTTTACATCATTGTTTTCAGTTCTTTTGGATATATTTCTAGTAAAGGAATTGCCAGATTATATGGCAGTTTTTACTTAGCTTCCTGAGAAAATGCCTGTCTTCCACCATTTTACATTCCCACCAACAGTGAAGTAGTGTTCCTGTTTCTCCACATTCTCTCCAGCACTTACTGTTTTCTGTTTTATTTTATTTTTATTAATGACCATTCTATGAGGTGTGAGATAATATCTCATTTAGTTTTGATTTGCATTCCCCTAATAGCCAATGATATTGACTCTATGGTCACTTCACCATAGATTTGAGGGTCTGTATCTGAAACATTATTTCTGTACCATTGGTCTATATGTCTTTTTTTTTATCCCAGTACCATGCTGTTTTTACCTCTGTAGCTAGATAACATGATTTAAAATCCAGAAGTGAAGTTCTCCGACTTTGTTCCTTCCTTTATAAGATGATTCTGGCTATTCTGGGCCCCTTACCATTCCAAATAAATTTGATAATTGTGTGTTCAATTACTTTAAATAAAGGCTGTTAGAATTTTTATCGGGATTACATTGAACCTGTATATCAGTTTGAGTATAATTGATATCTTAACCATATTTAATCTTCCTATCCATGAACAGGGAATGTTCTTCCATTTGGGTCTTTTAAAATTTATTTTTGCAATGCATTGTAGTTTTCTGAATACAGGGGCTTTAGATCCTTGTTTGGTTTATTCCTAAACATTTAATTATTTTAGTCACTATTATAAATGGAATTTTCTTCCTGATTTCCACCTCAGATTGTGCATTACTAGTGTATAGAAACACCACTGATTTTTGTGTATTAATCTTGTATCCTGCCTTCCTGCTGAATCCATTTATTAGCTCTATAACTTTGTTGATTTTTTAATTTTTTTTCTAGGTGTGAATAGTAAAATTTCATATCTTCCTTTTCAATGTGGATGCCTTTTGTTTCTTTTTCTTGCCTGATTGTCCTAACTAGAACCTGTAGCATTATGTTGATCAACTGTGGTGATAGTGGGCATCCTTGTCTTGTTCCTGGTCTCAGTAATGAGGTTTTCAATCTTTCACCATTGGGTACAATGTTCATTGTGGGTTTTTCATATATGTCCTTTATCATGTTGAGAAAGTTTGCTTTGATTCTTATCTTTTGCTGTGTTTGCATCAAGAAAGGACGATGTATTTTGTCAAATGCTTTTTATGTGTCAATTGAGATAAACATTTGATTTTTCTTCTTTGATTTATTAATGTGGTGTATTATGCTGATTGATTTTCTTGTGTTGAACCACATTTGTATGCTTTTGATAAAACCCACTTGATCATCATGAATAATTCTTTTACTGTGTTGTTGGATCCAGTTAGTGAGTATTTTGTTGAGGATTTTTGCAACCATATTCAATGAACCTGCAATTTTCTTTTTTATTACTATATTTATCTGGCTTTGGTATTAAGGTAATGTTGGTTTCATCGTATGTGTTTGGTAGTGTTCCTTCTTGTTCTATTTTTTGGAAGATTTTGAGTAAGTTTGGTATTAAATCTTCTTTGAATGTTTGGTAGAATTCACCTGTGAAGCCATCTATTCCTGGGCTTTTCATTTTTGGGAGATTTTTGAATACTGTTTCAAAAACTTTGCTTTTTATTGGTTTTCTGTTACTTTTCGGGTAATTTTAGGTTGTTCATATGTTCCTAGGAATTTTTCCATTTCATCTACGTTGTCTAGTTTGTTGTCACACAGTTCAGTGAATCTTCTTATGATTTATTTTATTTCTGTGGGGTCAGTAGAAATGGCTGTATTTTCATTCCTGATTTTATTTCTTTGCATATTCTCTCTTTTTTTCTTTGTCAGTATAAGTAAGGGTTTCTCAATATTGTTGCTCTTGTAGAAAAACTGACTTTTGGTTTGTTAATTATCTCTAATATTTTTTTATTCTCAATTTCATTTATTTCTCTTCTGATCTTTGTTATTTCATTCCTTCTGCTTTGTTTGGGCATAGTTTGCTGTTCTTTTTCTAGTTCTTCCTGTTGTGTACCTAAGTCATTGATTTTTAGCTCTTTCTTCTTTTTTAATGTAAACATTGGGGGCGATATCCTACTCAGCACTGCCTTCACTGTATCACATAGGTTTTGATATGTTGTGTTCTCATTTTCATTCATCTCAAGATATTTATTGATTATTCTCACAATTTCTTCTTTGATCCAGTGATTATTTAAATTTGTTGAGATGTGCTTTGTGACTCAACATACGGTCTATACTGGAGAATGAGTCATCAGCACTTGAGAAGAATGTATATTCTGCTGTTTGGGGGTACAATGTTCTCTGTATGACTATTAGGTTTAGTTCATTTACCATATTATTCAAGATCTCTGTTTCTTTATTGATTCTCTGTCCATATGATCTAGTCAATGATAAGAGTATGTATTGAAGTCTCCAACTATTATTATAGAGACTTCCATTTCTCTCTGCATTTTGGCAGTTTTTGCCTCATGTAATTAGGGGCAACCTGGTTAGGGGCATATATATTTATTGTTGTTATCCCTGCCTGGTGAATTACCCCTTTTATTAGTATATAATGTCCTTCCTTGTCTCTAATAACAGCTTTGCTTTTAAATCTGTTTCTTCCAATATAAGTATAGCTACTCCATCTTGTTTCTGGGTACTGCATTCATGGAAAATCATTTACCAGCCTCTCACTTTCAATTCATTTGTATCCTTGGGTCTAAGATGAGTGTGTTGTAGACAGCATATACATGGCTTATATTTTTTATCGATTCTGCCCGTCTTTGTCTTTTGATTGGGAATTTTTTTCCATTCCATTAGCATTCGATGTTATTACTGTAAAGACAGTTTTTCTTCTCCCATTTTGATAATTGCATTTTGCCTGTCATATATTATTTTCATCTCTCTTTTTTTTACATTTTTAGTTACTTTTCCTGATGTAATTCTCATTTCTAGACTGTCATTCGTGTCTCTCTCTCATGCTTGTTCATTTCAGGCTATAGTACTCCCTTTACTATTTCCTGCAAAGCTGGTCTCTTGGCTTCAAACTCTCTCAGTTTCTGTTTATCTGTGTAACTCTAAACTTGCTCTTATTTTTGAAAGACAGTCTTGCTGGATATAAGATTCTTGGCTGGCAGTTTTTCTCTTGCAGTATCTTAAATATATCACACCACTGCCTTTTTGCCTCCAAGGTTTCTGATGAGAAATTAGAACTTAATTGTACAGGGCATCCCTTGTATGTAATGAATCTCTTCTCTTTCTGCTCTCAGGGTTCTCTCTTTACCTTTGGCATTTGATGTTCTCATTAGTATGTGTTTTGGAGTAGGTTTATTTGGATGGGAGTATGTTGTGTTTTTTGGACACAGATATCTGTGTCCTTCAATAGGGTTGGGAAATTTTCTACCATTGTTTCCTCAAATATTCCTTCTGCTCCTATTCCCTTCTTTTCTCCTTCTGGGACACCCGTGACTTGTATATTCACGTGTATCTTTTTGTTATTCAGTTCCCTGAGACTCTGTTCTTTTTTTTCCCATTTTTTTAATTTATCTGTTTTTTGTATGTCCACTTTCAGAGACCCTGCCTTCAAGCTCAGTGATCCTTTGTTCTGCTTCTTCAAATCTGCTGTTACAAACTTCCATTGTATTTTTATATTTTCATTTATTGCACCTTTCATTCCTATAAGATCTGCTGTTTGTCTATGTATGCATTCAAATTCTTCTTTGTGCTCACCCAGTGTCTTCTTGATGTCCTTAATCTCTTTAGCCATCTCATTGAATTTATTAAGGAGATTTGTTTGAATATCTATGATTAGCTGTCTCAACTCCTTTATGTCATCTGAAGGCTTAAATTTTTCCTTTGACTTGGCCATAACTTCCCATTTCTTGGTTTGGATTGTAATATTTGTTGATGTCTCAGCATCTGATTTACTAGAAGTATTTATTTTTAGACCCTTTAATCTCTTTAGTTTAGGGCTTTCTATTTGATTGGTTTGTGTTATACAGTTCCTCTTCAAAACTTGGTTCAACTTAATTTGGAACTTTATATTGGTTAGTGTTTAGCCAGACTGAATTTTTTTCAGCTATTTTTCATCTGTTTCTTGACCTTTCTTCCATGCTGGTTGTGGAATAGTAGCTGAGGTTATTGTTGGTACTGTAAACCCTGGAGGGTGAAGCTGACCACATTGCCCCAGGAATGATGAAGATTCTCCTACTTTTCTCCCCTACAAGTAGTATGAACAAAGCTGCAGCCTTTTGCAGTAATCCAAGCCATGCAGACCAAGACCATCTGTAGTTGTCCAGAGAGACTGATGAAGCTCCATACCCCCTCTTTCCCTGCCTGGGGTGGGGATGGGGCTTCATTTGTGAGCAACAAACTAAGCCATGTGAGCCAAAACTGACTGCAGTTTCCTACATAGACTGATGGAGCACCAGTACCCCTCCTCTGCCAGGGGTGGGAATGGAAACTCTGGTGTGCCCAACAATCTAGTCCATGCAGGCCAAAAATGACAGCACTTGCCTACAGAGGATGAGGGAGCATTATCTCTCCTCCTATTCTGTCAGGGGTGGGAATGGAGCCACATATGTGCCAAATAATCTAGTTCATGTGGGCTGAAAACAGCTGCATTTGCCCTAAGAGGTGTGTGGAAGCACTCTCCCTCCTCCTGCTCTGTCAGGGGTAGGGATTGAGGCTAATGACCTCTTTCAGACTTGGACAGGTTCAACTTTAGCTCTTCTTTGGATTGGAGTTTAGCCAGCTGAATTTACTAATTTAGTGGAA
>JAQZBX010000116.1:86466-146019 GCA_029593785.1 Cabassous unicinctus
CCTGGGCTACCAAAACAAGTGATTTAGATAGCTCTTGCTGATTACTAACTGCCCTGTAGGATGAGATGACTCCTGGAGCTCTTTGCTCTGTCACCATCTTGGCCCCTCCTCTTCATGCAGATAAATTATATCCCCTAGAAATATAAGTAACAAAATATTGGAATGATGTATGGTTGAGATTCAACCGAAAGAATAAATGTAATATTAAATATTTCATTAACTAAAAACAAGCCAGTAGAGAAGAATCAGAATATTAAAAATATATGAAATAGAAAGCGGCAGTCATGGTGTCTGTGGCAGGCTGCTGAGGGCCCCACCGAGGTCATGAATTCTGTGCCGGTCATGCCCGCTGCCATGGAGGCGGCCGAGGTGGAGTTTCTGGCCAAAAAGGAGCTGGTCACCATCATCCCTAACTTCAGCCTGGACAAGATCTACCTTATTGGGGGGGATCTGGGGTGTTTTAACCTTGGTTTACCAGTGGAAGTGCCTCTTTGGTTGGCAATTAACCTGAAACAAAGACAGAAGTGTCGGTTGATACCTCCTGAGTGGATGGATGTAGAGAAGTTGGAGGCGAATCGGGTCCATGAAAAAAAGGAAGAAACTTTTACCCCAATGCCAAGTCCTTACTACATGGAACTGACCATACTCCTGCTAAATCATGCTTCAGACAACATTCCAAAAGCAGATGAGATTTGGACCCTCGTCAAGGATGTGTGGGACACCCGCATAGCTAAGTGCCGGGGTCTCTGCTGACTGCTTCATGAAACAGCAGGAGGCACATGCCAAGCTGGACAACTTGACCCTAATGGAGATGAACACCAGCGGGGCTTTCCTCACACAAGCACTCGGTCACATGTACGAGCTCTGCGCAAATCTCCAGCCCTCTGAAAGTACCCAGTCTCAGGACTTCTAAAGAAGGACCTTGACTTTGTAAAGGTTTCCAATCTGGTGGTAGGAGGCTTGCAGGGCGAGTTGTGAGTGCTTCAGGAAGTGATAGAGGAACTCCCAGTTGTGGAGTTCTAGAAGTATTTTTGAATGTCTGAAATACATGTGCAATTGTGCAAGGAATGGATTCGTACGACTGTTGGAGAAGCAAAGTTTGCAGTTTGTCCTCAAAATGTTCCCTGGAACATTCTTTGATTCCACATCTATTTCTAGAAGCCAGCATTCTTTTTGGGGGTGAATAAAGACTTCAGTAAAACAAGTTATTCTCCCGAGCAGAGCCTCAGGTCTCCTGCACAAGGACTGTCATGTGTGGATGAGTGTACAGGGACTGTTAGGTGCTGCTTTTAAAAGGTACAGGGGGAATGGCAGTGTGGCCTAGGTTTTTTTTTCCCCCTTTTTGGGCTAAATTGAGACTCTCCTACAAAGGTTGCTCACATAGGCTGGCAGATGTAGCAGCTAGCGATGCTGACCAGCATTTTATAATCCAAGTCCTGACAGACAAAAATCAACCCAAATCTGACTGCTGGAATTTAGTCCTGCACAACTATCAAGTGAACCATATGGTTATGATGACTTGATAAAGCCAAACTGAGAGGTGTGTAGCAGTCAATTATGAACTCCAAACCAATGTTCTGGGTGCCTCTTATTTTTTGGCTACTTCTGGTTAAGGTTTTAATGGGTTGCTTTTCAAGAGATGTCAGGGAAAATTTAATCCAGTGTATCAAGTATGTGAGTGAAAATTAAAACAGTGCCAGGAATGAAAGTTGGACCTGTATCTGTTCTTGATGGATTTAGGGGAAGGACTCTGTAGAGAACAGTGGCTCAAATGTGGGTAATAGGGACCGCTAATTCAGTTAGAATCTTAGCACTTTGGCATTGTTAGGCTCCTTCAAGGAATAGCATTACTTGGAGAGTGAAAGTGACCGTACAGGGTACCACAGTGAGTAGAAAGTTCTGTGGCTGGGTGGCTTTTGCCTGCAGCACCCAGTCAGAAGCAGTAAGTAGCATGTTTTCTTGAGGGCTTTGGGAAGACTGGATGTGGGTGATGGACCCAGCCTGAAGCTCTGTCATTTGCCTTTTAATGTTTAAAGGCTGAACTTCAAATTATTTGAGTGCTTTTCTCTTTCAAATTGCTTCCCAGGTGTACCTCCTGCAGGAGAAGCTGGTTATTGGTAATCTGAGAGCCTGGCACCAGGGTTAGGGGGACCAGCAAACCCACCTCAGGAGAAGGCACCTGTGCGAGGGCTGCTTTCATTTCGTCCTTACTCCGGGTCTGCTGGATTTAATCTGGGGGTCCTTTGGAATGGGGCTACATGTACTTATGTGAAGTCTGGGGCCCTAAGATCTGATCCCTCAATGATCTGCTCATAGGACCTGGCTGAGCCACAGCTGAATCTGACTTCCTGTTGGACCTGTGAAGCAAGAGTGGTTCTGAGATTTTTTTGTCCACATAATGGCATAAGAAAGATTTTCCTCTTGATGTGATTTAGGAAGATTTTATTTTTTGGATGTTGTCAGAAATTACAGCAATATATTCATAAATACCTAATTACTACATTCAACAAATAATATTACAATACAATTAATTCAAACAAGTACACTTAGAACAGGTTTAATTTCACAGCATCTAAGTTGCCCCGAGTGTCCAAGGTGGCTCCCCCTCCCTCCAAGGTCCTGGTTTCTGTTCTAGAACTAAGCATGGGGCACAGGCAGGGAGTGTGGCCAGTTAGCAGGGTCTTCAGGTCAAGGCAGAGTCAAGTTCTGAGTTAAGCTCAGGGTCACAATTCTGGGGACAGATAACTGCAAACAGCGAGAGTACACAGCCTGGTGTAAGGAGCCCAGGAACATGCTACTAGCTCCCCTGCTTCAGAAGCAGAATTAATTGGCTCCTGCTGACCATCGCCATCTTGCGGTGGATCCTTCAAGTTTTCTGCACTTTAAAACATGACTCATAGGGAAAGGGGTATCTGTTGTGAAATCCAGCTGTTTTGGGGGTATATTGTTTGAAATTCACCATTTATTTTTGCATATGGCAGCATTGTGAGCTGACTGAGGAAAATATTATTCCACCTACAACCATACCATTTCCTGTATTATAATTCCTTGCTACTGAAAGTGTGAGTTTCTTTTAACACTCTGAATTTTCTTAATGGTATATTAGAATGTTAATGTCAATGAAGTGTTTTATTTCTTTTAAGAAAGAAATGCTGAAAATCATATATTGGTCAATAGAGACAGTAACTAGAAGCATGATATTTTATGTTAGTTTGGCTGATTACCTCAAACAAAAACTGGTTTTCAGATGGTCAAGTTGTATAGCGCCAAGTTTTGGAGAAAAGTTTTGCTCTGTTTTGAATAATCTGATTAAATGTGGAAACACATGATTTAGCTTTAGAAGGTTCACTCTTAAGTCTAGCTGAATTCCCCATTAGAGGATTGATGCCAGCCATTCTCTCTCCAGGTAATCTAGGAAGACATTTACAGTCATGAAAGATGAGACCTTCATGGAAATACTGACAACAAAGTTTGCATGATCATTTCTAGAACAAATGTGGTATACCTCTGAACTTAGTTTGTCTCTTAAACTCATCGTGTTCAATAAAAAGCTCCAGGGGGGGGGGAAATATATATATATATGAAATAAACTGAAAATAACAAATAGTGATTTTAAATGTAAGTGTACTAAACCCTCTCATTTAAAGGCACAATAATTGACTCTATTAAAATGTAAGCCCCAATTATATGATTTGCATAAGAAGTAGGTGAATAGTAAAAGGATGTATAAATATATACCTGCAAATATAAGTACATAAATATTACTGGACAAAGCAGTACTCTACAAAAAGTAGACTTCCATATTCCAGAAATATGTAGGGCAGTATAAAATAAAATAGTGCTAATTTTTTCAGAAAATTGTAAGCATCCTTTACAGCTTCAAAACAGATAGAACAAAAATTGAAAATCAAATTTAGGAATATCATTAAAATAATAATGACATTAAATTATTGTCAGGAATAAAGTTCTAATTATTTGAAATGTAGGGCAAAGATGTTTCCTTTCTCTTTCTTATTCCTGGTCTTCTGAGAAAATTAATTTTTAATTAGAGATGACACACTGGAATTCCACCAATAAAGATTCAGCAATAAAGATTAATTGTGAAATTAGTTTTGAGAATTATCCTCTCTTCAAATTTTACTTGTATTATTTGAAAATACAATTAATAGCTATAAAAATTGGTTTCAATTCTGTCAGGAAAAACTCTTTCATATTTATTTTGGAAGGATTAGTCATAACCTATGGAGGTGGAATTGACACAGAAAATCTCTCTCAGTCTCTACTTGGGCTTAAAACCTAAGTCCACCTATTGTGAAATAAATTGCTGCTGGGTTTTTGGTATCCAAATAAGCTTTCTCCAGTATCAATGAATTTTTGATGGAGAAAAAAATTGTACTTTCAAAATTTATCAAGTATGCAATAAGATATTTTTTTATCTCCTTGATCCATACCATAATATTCTCTTCTCAATTTCTGGCATAGAAACAGATTTTCTTGTATGAGTTGCTTGTAAAACCACATGTAATTGATTTTATTATTATTAATTAATATAAGATTCATTATATTCATTCATTCTACCTGGTAATATAGAGGGAGTGAGGCTGTACCCATTAAATTAATTATAAAATGCTTATTCATCTCAGCATTGATTTTTTTATGTCTTCCTTCATATTTCCTTAAATACAATAAAAGAAATTACAAAAAATATTAAAATAAATTACATTAACATTGTTGTGACAGATTAAAAAAACAACAACAATGCATTACTGTATAGTCGTATTAGATGACATTGCCAAAATTGAATGGTGATACTCTACCATGCTTTCATTTTGGTGCCTCAAAAATTTTCATTCAAGAATTAGAGAGAGAAGTTAGTTATGCTTTATTGGCCAATACAAAATACATGAAATTGTGGGCTTTATAAAAGTGTAATATAACATATGTCAAAATGGATAATAAATTTTTAAAAATAAAAATCAGAATGGTACTGAAAATAGTGTTATAAAAAAGATGTAAATTCATATGTATACCTAAAATAAGAATTGTATGTGCATAGGAAAATATTTGGAAGAAAATATATCTAAAGTTTAAAAACCTTTATGAGCAAATTTCCTTTTCCTTTTTCAATTTTGTTGTATTCTAATTTTTGTGCAATAAATATTGTTTACTATTATGATAGTGTCACACCTGTAAATATAAAAAGGTGTCATGGTGAAAAATGTGCATTTCCTTCTTTAGCCACAGATTAAACATGTAGAACTCTAGAAATAGCTTTCTTACACCCAGTCATAAATGAGAGCATTTGAAAGAATACCAAGATATGATGCTCAATATTTTGTAGTTTCCAGGTCAAAGGCAATTTTCTGTTACAAACCTAACACGAATTCATTAGTCATTGAACTTTTAAGCTTGGAATTGTGCCAAACAATCTACCAAGTAAATTGGTCCCAGAGATGACCAAATGTCTGACTGTCAGCAATATTCAATATAAGAGATGCTGTAGCATTATCAAGGTGAAAGACAAGGGATACTCTGCTATGCATGTGTTCACAGTAGCTTTCTGTTATATTTGTGAGACATAGTTTCAAGAGGAACTTTCTGTTTGATCAGGAGCTGAATAAAAATTTTAGGTTGATATATTTTACCTCAGAACAAAACAGAAATTCATACACAAAAAATTTAAAAGTAAGTTATCTCAAAACATTACAAATATTATATCTTGTAAATTTCAGGATTCTTAAATAATTTATATATTTTATTTATGAGAAAACTTGACCTTGACATATTTCTAGGAGATAATTCCAGAACTAATTTTTCACCAAATTTAGCTTATGATAAGTCTTATTTCCAAAGTTAAAGTGTTTTAGATTATCTAAAAGAATATTGGAATATTATTAGAGAAATAAGCACATGTGTATACATATCATGCAAGTCTTACCTAAATAATGATAGGATTTGCAGAAATGGAAATGTAGAATTGATGGAATCAGATGCATCAGGGAAAGTACATATATTGAAAATATAATTTTTGGAAGAAATTTGATTTTAAATATCTTTAAAAATATAGCATCTGAAAATTAATAGTAGTATGTAACATTAATAGTCTTCAGTAAAATATCCAAAGATTTAATATCTGATCTCTCCTTTGTATTAAATAATATTGGATTTAAAACCAGTAACTGATTTATAAATCTCTTTATTATTGTTCATTATATATTTATATTTCTGCAATTAATTTTGTAAAGGAATATAGTGTTATGAGCATGATCTCTGGGCTCACACAATCCAATCTTGGTTGAATCAAAAAGACAAAAACATTTAATTGCTGCAACTTTAGATAACTGTCTGTGTAAATTTAATCATCTAAAAAATTTGTACAAAAGTAACACCTAAGGTATGTTATTTTCATCTGGATAAATAAGTAAATGAAAAAGTATTTATTACAGTATCAAGTACATTTTAATTATGCAATGTATATGAGGGCATATAATATAATAATGACATAGCTAATTTATATTTTGTAGTCGTACCAAGATTCTTATCAGTCTTATTTTATAAACTTTTTATTATGAATTTCTATAATCACTCTACTATTTTTTAAAATGCCAGAAGATTTATAAAGTCAAATAACATTCTGACATCTTTTATATCCATCACCTATTATTTCTCCACAGTTTACAACTGTTAAATGCTATGGGAAGTAGGAATAAGACAAATGTGCCTGACTTCATCCTAATGAGACTGACAGAATCTGAGGAGATCCAGCAGGTCCTCTTTATGCTGTTTCTCCTAATATTCCTGATTACCCTGCTGGGAAATGCAGGAATGATAATGATAATTCACCTGGATCTCCAACTTTACACCCCTATGTACTTTTTTTTTTTTAAGATTTATTTTATTTACTTGATCCATTTTAAACCCCCCCTTCCCCATTTTGCTGTTTTGTGTCCATTTGCTGGGCAATTCTCTGTGTCTGTTTCATCTCTTCTCCTCCTCCTCCTCCAGTCTTTACCAGGATTCGATCCTGAAGACCTCCAATGTAGGAGAGATGTGTTCTAGCCATCTGCGCCACCTCGGCTCCTGGTTTTCGGAGTTTTTGGAGCATTTCTTCTTGTCTCCCTCCTTTTACGTCATCTTGCTGCATGGCTCCCGGGGCCTGGCGGCTCACTGGCACAAAGAGCCTGGCAGCCCATGTGCCTTCTATATATATATATATATTTTAAATTTTACCAGGAGGTCCTGGGGATCAAACCCAGGTCCCTCCATATGGCAGACGGACTCCCAACCATTTGGGCCACATCTGCCCCCCCCATGTACTTTTTCATCAGTCACCTGTCATTCCTTGACCTCAGTTACTCAATGGTCATCACCTAAAACCTTGGGGAACTTATTGACTTCCAACAAGTATATTTCATTCACGGGCTTCTTCACCCAGATGTATTTTTTGTCTTCTTTTTTGTTACTGATATTTTCCTTCTCTCTGTGATGGCCTATGACGGCTAGGCAGCTATCTGCAAACCTCTCCATTACCAGGTTGTTATGTCTATGAGGCTCTGCCACACCTTTATAACTGGCTCCTATTTGTTTGGTTTTGCTGAATCATTAGTCAATATTCTTTACATGAACAGTTTGCATTTCTGCCAATCCAATGTCATCTATCAATTTTTCTGTGACTTAACCCTCATTTTAGTCCTTTCCTGCAGTGACACTCATTACACATAAATCATGATGTTAATTCTTTCTAGTTGTAATGTAATGGTGTCTCTTATCACAATCTCTATATCCTATATATCCATTCTTTGTACTATCCTGAAAATTAATTCCACTTCAGGAAAGCGCAAAGCCTTCTCTACTTGTGCTTCCCACCTCCTGGGAGTCACCATATTTTACGGTACTGTTAAGTTTTACTTATTTAAAACCAAAGAACTCCAACTCCTTGGGAAAGTATCAAGTGGCCCCTGTGTTTTATACTATGGTGATCCCCATGCTGAATCCCTTCATTTATAGTTTTAGGTACAAAGAGGTGAAAAAATGCTCTCATTATAGTCATACAGAAGAGACAGGGTTTCAGGCAATTTAAATGTCAATGATGCTGAATATTTAAATTTTCTTTCTTTCATATGTGGGTATTTATGTGGTCACTCTAAATACACAATCATCATTTAATTAGCTTCCATTTCTGATTAGCCAGATTCCAGATCTGCCCTTAGTAAGTTACTGGAACTTTAAATATATAATCTTGAATTTACAGGAAAAATAATAATTCTAAATTCATAGTTATTATAAAACTTATATCAGATTATGAACAAAAGTATTTGATGACATACTAAAACATTTTGGCCACTTTCATCATAATGCTCATTTTATTGAAGAATTTGAATGCACAATAGATTTTGTTATGAATATCTTTACTGATATTTTACAAATACTCTTATTTAATCTTACTCATAAACCAACAGATAGGTAAAAAGGCAAAATTGCACTATAATATTTGGTCTTAGAGCAAAGTATAATCTTGTGATAGAATCAAGTTATAGAAAAAGTATTTGTGAACACTGTATAAACTTGTAAAATAATTTAAATTACTAAAGAAACTAGAAATATCATAATCATTGTTAATAGTTTTGTTCATGGTCTTCTAGAGTAACCTTATGTATGTGTATATACATATTCTATAAATATATACAATTTTTGTCATTTTCTTTTTCTCTTTTGCAACTTTTGATTCCATTCATCACTGTAAACTTCGGTAATTCCTCCATTATTTAAATTTAGAATATGATGGCTTTCTTGGTACACGAGTGAATCAAGCATCTCATTTGGCTATGCTTTAAGACCAGTAGTTTTGTAAATTCATGAGGTTAACTATCTGTATAATATCTGTTTTGTGCCTACCTGCTGATGATTTGATTTGAAAATACTACCATTCTGTGATGTGTCAATAAGCTTCAGAAATTAATTTTTTTTTTGTATAATTTTGGTATGATTTAAGAATCTTTCCTTTTCTCCTGATTTCTACAAGTTTGTTATATTCATGAAAAATAAATAAATTATTCAGTTAAATTCTTCACCCTTTTTAAAAAATGTAATAAAGTTAAAAATTGATAATGAATCCAATTTTGTGACCTTCCATAAATGTTATGAGGTAGGTTGCTGAAATTTCCTTTAACAAATTCATCTACATAATCAGGAAATGCCATTTTAATTTCTTGTGCTGTTCAATAAAATATTTAAGAAAGTATGTTTCTTTCTTTTTCCAACTATTTGAGATTTAAACTGTAGCAATATTTGTTTTATATATCCTTTTTCGTTCAAGTGATTTGTATTCTTTTAATTTATATTAAGGTTTTCTTTGTAAAATTATATTTGTTAATTTTCTTAAATGATTTTTGAAAGATTAAAAGATATTTCAACCTCTATTTTAGGAAAAAATGTTAATGAATTTTCACTAGTTTATCACTGATTGATTATTTAAATATTAAAATTAGTATTATTTGCTTCAAGAGCCTGAATTCATATGAAAACATTAAATTTTCCTGTATAATTTCTACATAAATTGTTGTATTATGACATATTTTTGCTCTGAAATCAATGTCTAGAATTTATTTTTTATTGTAATTCCTCTGTTTTATTTAGATTACTGATTTCTTTGATAATTATTCATTCTTTATTAATAAAGTTTTAAAACTCATCTCTCATTTTTACATGCATTGTTTTCTCTGCTTATTAATGCAATATTTGTTTTTATTTAAAAATCTGGGAGCAGATATGGCTCTAGCAGTTGGACACCTGCTTCCCACATGTGAGGTCCCGGCTTCAGTTCCTGGGGCCTCCTAAAGAAGTTGAGCAAGACAGTGAGCTGATGCAAAGGGCTGGCACTGCGAGCTGACACAATGAACTGATGCAGCAACATGATGTGAGATGATTTAATGAGGATACGCAATGTGGAGACACTACAAGTGACACAACAAGCAGGGAGCAGATATGGCTCAAGTGACTGGGCACCTCCCTCCCCCGTGAGAGGTCCCAGGTTCCATTCCTGGTGCCTCCTAAAAGAAGACAAGCAGACACAACGAACATACAACAAACAGACACAGTGAGCAGACAGAGAGTGCAAACAATTAGGGGGAGAGGGAGAAATAAATAAACAAATCTTTTTTAAAAATCTGTAGCAAAATGACAAACATTTTACTTTGTTTACTTTAATGATAAATAAAAATATTTTATACACATTGAATTTTTATAATTTAAAATTTATTAAGAATTTCAAAGGAGATGGGGAAACTTCCATGATTAGAATTTTTAAAAGTATTTATTCTATTACTATGTATGCAATCTAATATTTCTCCTTTTATCATATTCAAATATATATTTCATTGCTGGTAATTATATTCACAATGTTATTCTATCATCACCACCTTCCATTACTATAATATTTCCACCATTCCAAATAGGAACCTTATATATATTAAGACTTAACTTCCCATTCCCTTCCTCTACCACATCCCCAGTTAAACTATAATCTAGGTTATGACTCTATTAGTCTGCTTATACTAATTATTTCAAATCCCTGAGCTCATAGAATATCTGTCATTTTGAGTCTGAATTACTTCACTCATCATGATGTCTTCATAGTTCATCCACATTGTCACATGAATCAGGAATTCATTCCCTTTTACAAATGTATAATATTAAATTGTATGCATGTACCACATTTTAATTATCCAATCACTGGTTTTTATATACTTGGGTTGCTTCCATCTTTTGGCAATTGTGAATAATGATGCTATGAAACTTGGTGTGCAAATATCATTTGAGTCCTGGCTTTCAATACCTTTGGGTATATATGTAATAGTGAGATGGCTGGGTTGTATGGTAGCTCTATGGTTACCTTTCTGAGAAATCACCAAACTGTCTTCCACAGCAGTGGCAGCATTTTACATTAAGCCCAACAATAAATGAGGTTTCCAATAGCTATGCATCCTCTCCAGAACTTGTTATTTTCCTTTTTATTTTATTTATTTATTTATTTATTTATTAAAAGATTTATTTATTTATCCCCCCCTTGCTGCTTGTGTTTGCTGTGTCCATTTGCTGTGTGTTTTTTTCTGTGTCTGCTTGTCTCCCTCTTGCTGCGAGGTCTTGCTGCATCAGCCCACCATGACGCGCGGGCTGGCCTGCCCTCACAAGGAGGCCCTGGGAAGCGAACCCGGGGCCTCCCATTTGGTAAACGGGAGCTCTATCGATTGAGCCACACCCACTTCCCTCCTTTTTATTTTTAATAGCTGGGATTCTAGTGGGTGTGAAATGGTATCTCATTTTGATTTTGATTTCCCAGATGGCAAATGATGTTGAGCATCTTTTCAAGACATTTTTGTATACTTGTTTATCTTTGTTAAAAAGATGACTATACAAGTCTTTTGCCCATTTTTTACTTGAGGTGTTTGTCCTTTGTGTTAATTTGAAGGATTTCTTCATATATTCTGGATATTAAATCTTTATTGGATATGTGGTTTCCAAATAATTTCTCCCATTGTGTATGTTTTTTTACTTACATGATAAAATCCTTTCGAGGCACAAAATTTTTTACCTTTGATAACGTTCCATTTATCTATTATTTTCTTTTGTTTATTATGCTTTGCATATGAAGTCTAAGAAACCATTGCCTCACACAAAGTCCTAAAGATGCTTCTGTATGTTTTCTAGTAGGAGTTTGATATTTCTGGCTCTTATATTTATGTCTTTTATCCATTTTTGAGTTGACTTTTATATAATGTGTGAGGTAAATGTCCTCCTATTTTGCAAATGGAAGCCCAGTTTTCACAGCACCAATTGAAGAGACTATTCTTTTCCAATTGAGTGATTTTTCCCCTTTGTCAAAAATTAGTTGGTCAGTTAATGTGAAGGTTGATTTCTAGGCTTTCAATTTGATTCCATTGGCCTATATGTCTGTCCTTATGCAAGGACCATACTGATTTTATTACTGCGGCTTTGTAATAAGGTTTTTTTAAAAAAACAATTTATTGAAGTATATCATTCATACATGAACATACATAAAGTATAAGTGTTCAGTAAACATTGTGAACTTAGAAAACAAACATGCATATCATCATACAGGGCTCCCACACATCACCCTCCCACAAACACACAGCATTGTTGTGAAACATTTGTTAACAAATCATGAAAGAACATCATCAAAGTATTACTACTAATTATAGACCACATCTTCCCCCCCATACAATTTTTTAAAGGATTTATTTATTTATTTACTTATTGATTATTTATTTACTTTTATCCATTTTACCATGGTTTTGCTGTTTCTCTGTCTATTCACAGGGCAAGTCTCTGTGTCCATTTCCAGCACACTCTTCTCATCTTTCTCCTCCTGTCTTCACTGGGATTCGATCCTGGGAAACTCTGATGTGGGAGAGAGGCTTCCTACCACTTGAACCACCTTAGTTTCTGGTTTTTTGGTGTGTCTCATCTTGGCTCTACCTTGTGTCAATCTCCTGTTACATCATCATCTTGCTGTGTGGCTCGTGGGGTCTGATGGCGCACCTGCTCAGGGGGCCTGGCAGTGCACCTATGCATGGGGTCTGGGGCACTCACCTGCTCGCAGGGCCTGGTGGCATATCCACGCATGGGGCCTGACAGCTTACCCGCTCATGGGGCCTGGCAACACACCCGTGCATGGGGCCTGATGGCTCACCTTCTCATGGGGCCTGATGGCTCACCCGCTTGTGGGGCTTGGTGGCACACCTGCACGCATGGCCTGATGGTGCACCCGCACACAGGGCCTGGTGGCCAGAGCATCTTCTATATTTTTCCTTTTTTAATTTTTACTGGAAGGTCTTGGGGATTGAACCCAGGTCCTTCCATATGGGAGACAGATTCCCAACCACCCAAGCCACATCCATCCCCCTGCTATATCTCTTAAGGTTGACCAAAGATACCCAAAATTACAGTCTTTTCCCATACAGGATGGTCATATAATAAATCAGACTTATTTTATCACCAGCATTCCAAAAAAACAGACCTAGGGAGAAAACCTAGTTCTTGGGATGCATGCATGGTTTCTAATATAGTGAATGTTTAGCCTACCCTGATTATCGCAAAATCAGGACAGCGAGAATATTCACAAGTAAAAAGTTTTAAGACAGGAAATTATGAGTCCTCCAACTTCAATCATCATATTCAGTATGGCTTTAGCTATGTGGGGTTGTTCCCATGTCCATATGAATTTGATGATTGTATTTTCCACTTTTTAAAATAGGTTGTTGGAATTTTGATTGGGAATGTGTTGCATTTATAAATTGCTTTGGATCGGATTGACATCTAAACGACCTTTTTTCTTCCTATCCATGATCTGGACTGTCCTTCCATTTATTTTTGTCTTCTTTTTTTAAAGATATGTTCCCTGCCCCTTTTTTTGCTTGTTGTTTTTGTTCAATGTCTGCTCATTGTTTTTTGCTCAGTGTCTGCTCATTGTTTGTTTGTTTTCTTTAGGAGGCACCAGGAACTGAACCTGGAACCTCCCATGTGGGAGGTGAGTACTCAACTGCTTGAGACACATCTGCTGCCTATGTTTTGTAAAAAATTTCTTTTGGCAATGTATTGTACTTTCCTGCATATCAACCCTTTACATACTTGGTTAGGTATATTCCAGGATATTTATTATTTAATTTCAACTGTCAGTAGAATTTATCTTGGTTTCTTCTTCTGTTTGTTCATTGCTTTTGTGTATAAACACTATTCATTTTTGTGTGTTGATCTTGTACCCTGACACTTTGCTGCATTCATTTCTTAGTTCTAATGGTTTTGTTATTGATTTTCAGAATTTTCCAAATATAGGATTGTGTCATCTGCAAATAATGAAAATTTTACTTCTTCCTTTCCAATTTGGATGCCTTTTATTTCTTTTTCTTGTCTCATTATTCTAGCTAGAACTTCTATTAATATGTTGAAGAACAGTCATAATAGTGGCCATCCTTTTCTTGATCCTAATTTAGAGGAGAAGCTTTCAGTCTTTCACCATTAAGAAGCATGTTAGCTGTGAGTTTTCATATATGCTCTATTATGCTGAGGTCGTTCCTTCTATTCCTAGTGTTCTAAGTGTTTTTCCTTGAAAATGTGCTTTATTTTATGAAATGCCTTTTCTTTTTTTTTTAAAGATTTATTTATTTATTTATTTATCCCCCCCACCTTGCTGCTTGTGCTCGCTGTGTCCATTCGCTGTGTGTCTTCTCCGTGTCCACTTATCTCCCCATTGCTGCGAAGTCCCGCTGCATCAGCGCACCACGCCGCGCGGGCTTGCCTGCCCTCACAAGGAGGCCCCGGGAAGCGAACCCAGGGCCTCACACATGGTAAACGGGGGCTCCATCGATTGAGCCACACCCGCTTCCTGTTGTGAGGTCTTGCTGCATCAGCCCACCGGGCCATGGGGGCCGGCCTGCCCTCACAAGGAGGCCCCGGGAAGCGAACCCGGGGCCTCCCATATGGTAAATGGGAGCTCTATCCATTGAGCCACACCCGCTTCCCTGTGAAATGCCTTTTCATCCTCAGTTAAGATGATCATGATTTTTATTTCCTTCATTTGTTTATTGTGGTATATAACATTAATTAAGTTTCTTATGCTGAACCAACTTACATACCAGGAATAATTCCCACATGATCATAGTGTATAACTGTTTTAATATGCTGTTGGGAAAGGTTTGCTAGTATTTTGTTGAGGAATTTTGCAACTATATTCATGAGATATTAGTCCATAGTTTTCTTTTCTTGTGGTATCTTTATCTGCCTTTTGTATGAAAGTGATGTTGACCTCACTTAGTGTGTTAAAAAGTCTTCCCTCTTCCTCAATTTTTTGGAAAAGTTTGAGGAGAATTGGAATTAATTCCTCTTGAAATGTTTGGAGAATTCCCTTTGAAGCCATCTGGTCCTGAGCTTTTCTTTATTGGAAGGTTCTTGATTACAGACTTAATGTCTTTATTAGTAATTGGTTTGTTGAGAAATTCTCTTTTTTCTTAATTCCATGTAAGTAGTATGTGTGTTTCACAAATGATGATTTGTATCAAGATAAAAAGACACAAATAACTAATATTATAGAACATTCATTTTGCTATTCCATTTGTCTGACCCAGTTTGGATGCCTTGTGAAATGATACTCTGCAATAAATGGACTTTTCATTTATTTACTCATCCAAACTTCCATTCAGATCTGCATGATTACAGAAAACATGGGGTATATAGGCTACTAACACATAAGAAAATTTCAGTGAGATGGTAATGAAATCCCATATTCTTCTTAACATATTTCCAATGGGAAATGTTTTGAGTATCTGTTGTTCAATTTATTACTTTTCACTTGATTAAATATTTTTTGTTGTTTTAAACCATGCATGTTGCAGCTTTCAATAAAAAATCCCTATGGAAAAAAAAATATCCTCCAGATATTTGTATGACTCTCTGCTTCATTTCTTTTCAGTTACACAAATGTGTTCTTATCCTTGAAGAATTTTCTACAAATTATGTTTTAAAAGAGTAACCCAACTGACTCCATGGACCCTCCATTTATTTTTTCTTCATATCAGTTATCATCATCTATATACATAGACTTGGTTGATTATTATCCACACCCAAAACAGTTGAATGTCACCCTTGCTAGGTGGACCTCCTCATGGTTCCTCAAACTACATGGCCCACCACATGCCCAGGGCCTTTGCACTGGAGATCCCCCTATTTGGAACACTTTCCTCTCATGAACATATATGGTTTAATCTCCCCCCTTCTAATCTTTGATCAAATGCCAACTTTTTATTGAGACGTTCCTGACCACACAATTTCCTATTGCTTTGTTTTGCCATTACAACTAAGTCTCTCATCCCCTAAGCTGTGTTAATTTTCATTTTTTAATACTATTTTTTACATTTGAACTTGGCACATGACTTACTTCTTTATAGTTCTCTGTATCTCCTAGATAGACTATGGGGCCAAGATGACAAATAACTTTTATGCTTTTCCACACTGTGTACACAGTACCTGGATGTTGTAGATATTCAACTAAATATTTATTGAGAAAAATAAATGAAATGGCATAATGGACCAAAAATATTTATTGTATAAATACTCCAACAGTACATCTCCCGCAAATTTATTAATATATTAGATAATTTGACATTTGTATAGCAACATTTGAAACTTTCTTTCCCAACATCTATGATTCATTTATAAAATTGTATTACAACTAAAATAAAAAAACTAAAAAAAAACTGTATTTCAATTAATCCATAAATGTCAATAACTTTTCAAATTTTAACCTATAGGAAATACTTTATCTGACAAAAAATACAATATATTTTAATTAATATTCAAAACATAAAAATTGTTGGGCTTTTCAATTTGAAAATTAAAAATAAAACAAAAATGCCACTTTAAATTTTTCTTAGTCAAATAGGAAATAAAATATTTAACTCTAGAATAATTGTATAATGGATGGCAATATGAATAGTGCATAGTATTGCATATAAGATAAATTGACATTTAGATGATTAATGGAAATATTAAATAGAAAAATTAATAATATAATGATCTAAATCTATCATCTTTGACATCAGAAGTCAGTTAAAAACTTTTGTCAGATTTTGAATTCTGCCATGTCAGTATAAGTGGTACAAGAATTCCCCAGCCACCCTAAACAATGCTAAATCTGAACAAAATGCATTGAAAATTATTTGCAATGATTGGAAACACATATAACAGGTCAGTTATCCATGAGCTAATTGAAATATATGAGAAGGAACTCATGTCTACTTGTCTTTTTTTACTGCTTGCTGACCAGGGAGATACAAAGAACAAACAAAGCATAAAGGTCTTGACTATATGAAAAGGCAGAAATTGGGGTTTCTACCAGTTGAAGAAGCTGGAACATTAAAGACAGATCATCATCAAAAAAAAAAAAAAAAGATGCTCCAAATATCAATACTGGGTTTCTCTGTAGGTCCTTAGCTGAAAGCTGAACAGTACATGCACAGCTGGAGAATCAACAGGCCAATAATGAATGCTACATGGCCGAGAGCATTACATAAATACCAACAGTCATGACTGGCTGGGGCAAGCTGGATTTATGGCCAGTCATTATCACAAAACACACACAAAGACCGTATATTAAGAGAAAAGGATGACAAGATTCATTGTTACATATCATCAAAAATTATTAAACTGTGCCGTCTAAATTGTAAACTATACTGTAAACCATTAACAATGTTTAGTAGCTATGTTTCACTATCTGTACAATAGTTAAAACAATGCTACCATCCACATACAAAAAGGTTTCAATATAGGGTGAAGAAAGGGGGAGGAGGTTGGGTATATGAGAGTCCCTAGTATTCTGTGTGTGACTTTGCTGTGACCTAAAACTTCTATGAAAATTAAATGAAAATTTGGGAGACACTAGGGAGTGAGGGGGGCAGGTGCCACAGTACAGACTGGAAACCCGATAATGCAGTGGTAAAAGGAAAAATGTTTTTAAAAAAATTTTTCCCATTGTTTGACTATCCCAATACTTTAATTATATTTTTAGTGTTTTTAAGTTTCCATGTTTTTTATCTCTTATATTTAAACTTATCATTATTATTTCATTTTCCTATTTATCGTATTTGGCTATTATATGAGCTTCATCTTCAAGGAAGCTTTGGATCACAGAAGGGTTACAGTGGGGGCAGGAGAGGATCACTGGTGGGGGATGTCTGGAATGGGGGTTTCATGGGAGGAAGTTCACCTGAATATACATGAAAGATATATAAAATTGTTCAAATGATCAAGGGGTAGGGCATGGTCACAGTGGGTGGAGAATCACTCAATAAATGAGAGAATACTGAATTCCCAGCCTGGATAGCTCTGCCACATTCTCCAAGGGAGCAGCTACAGTCCCCTGAGTGCAGGGGCAGTGTCTGGCAAAGGAGGATGGTCCACTAATTGGTTCTTCTTATTGATGACTCGCCTTACAAGTCTTTGCTCTTGTAATTGAAACTTAGCCTAATGTTATGGGGTGCCTAAGGGTTGACACCTGAGAGCATCCTTGCTGCTCAAATGTGTCATCTCTCTAAGCCAAACTCAGCATATGAGTTCATTACATTCCCCACAGCGTGGGACATGACTCCCGGGGATGAGCCTCCCTGGCAATGAGGGATTAATTACAAGTGCCAAATGGCAATATGACTGGAAAAAGACCTTGAAAAAAAGGGGGAAAGGGTAAAGACAAATGAGTTCATGTGGCTAAGAGACTTCAAAGAGAGTTGGGAGGTCATCCCAGAGGAAATGCTTATGCACAACTCACTAGGATCTCATAGAACACCGAAGTCGATATCACCCCACACAGAGGGGCTCCTGAGGGCTCTGGAGACACCCAGGTCCTATATAATGGGGGATAACTCCAGAGATTGATGCCTTATCAGTGGGCTGTACTTTGGATTCTGTGTACCTGAGAGTGACCGAGTTGGACTCAAATAAGTCCTCCCTGCACATGATCCATCAGTCCTTTCTATTCAAGCCAATACTTGGTGCTGGAGTTTTTAGGTGTACTTCCAGACATTGGAGCCTTTGGGTCTGCCCATGTGCCAGCTGTGCCTGGAATCTTGGTTGAGCGGCAACTCCTACTCTACAGCTTATTGGCTCACCCAAGACACCTGGCAAAAAGATGATGATGGACAACGGCCATCCATGGGAATGGAGAGAGTCTCCAGTTGCAAGCAGCATAATACCATCTATCTTCTCCATGGGATATAAGCCCCTTCTCAATTGGAGGTGGAGTGGACATCACCATCCCAGACTCTTCAGGATTGGGGGAAGAGCTATGGCCTAGAGTGGACTTGTTTTCTGTTGTAGACATATTTTGATTCAAGCAATGGAAGAAATTACTGCATTGATGTGGAGCCATTGGCCACTGGATGCTTTGGGGGCAGGGAGAGGAAAAAGCAGTTGTAATACAGGAGCTTTTTCGGACTTGGGAATTATCCTGAGTGACATTACAATGACAGATATAGGCCATTTTACATCAGCATGTAACATGCAGAACTGTGTGGGAGAGAGTGTGGTCTACAATGTGAATTATGGTCCATGCTTAGTTGCAAAGCCCCAGGATATGTATAGCCATTGCAGGTGATGTGCCACACTAATGAAAGATGTTCATGTGGGAGGTTGTTGGAGGTGTGGGAGGTGGGGAACATGGGAATCCCTGTAATTTTTGTGTAACATTTATGTAATCTAAGCATCTTTTAAAACATAAAATATATAAATAAATAAAAAATAAGGAGAGGAGAGAAAGGGGCAGAAAATATTTGAAGAAATAAAGCCCCCAAATTTCTGAGTTTTAATGATAAATTATATACATAACCAGGTAGCTCAAATAATTTTAGTCAGATGAATATAAAGAGATCCACACATTAGAATCAAACTATGAAAATCAAATACAAGGAGAAAATCAAGAAAGCAGCAAA
This sequence comes from Cabassous unicinctus, assembly GCA_029593785.1. Classification (NCBI taxonomy): domain Eukaryota; kingdom Metazoa; phylum Chordata; class Mammalia; order Cingulata; family Chlamyphoridae; genus Cabassous; species Cabassous unicinctus. The sequence continues at coordinate 105,960 of JAQZBX010000116.1, forward strand.
AGAAAATAATGCCTTACATAGAGTGTAGTATCAATAAAATTAATGGTTGGAGGCCACGAAGCAGTGCAATGACATTGTCAAAGCATTTTAATGAAAGCACTGCCAACCCATGCCTTCTATATGCAGCAAAATGAAAGTGAAAAAAAAAAAAAAACAATCCAAGATAAAAAACAAGCATAAGAGAATGTATTGCTAACAAATACGCTGTCTTGATTTGCAAAACTCCTATGACAAATATCAAAGAATGGTTGGCTTAAATAACAAGAATTATTGCCTCACAATTTCAGAGGCTTGAAGTCCATCTACAACCATGGATCAAGCAATTGGCCTCACTGAGACACTCTCTGTGATGGAATATTTTCCCCTCCTCTTTTGGACTTGTGCTAAGTAATAAAGTGTTCATTCATATAAAAAAAAAGAGAAAAGGAAAATGTCCTGTAGTATACACCATACTCTCAGACTTGGAACAAAATGAAATAGAGCTTCTTTAAAAAAAAAAAAAAAGAATAATATAAATCCTAGAAAGTTCAAAAGGCATTGCAAGGAATTTATTACCTGGTAGAACAAAACTCAATACCCATTATCAAAAGATAACATAATCCAGACACCCTACAATATGCCATTCACAAAGTACCATATATTTTATTAAAAACACCAAACATAAAATGTGAAGCATATTAATGAAAAAAAAAAAAGTTAATAGTAACAGATTTCAAGATGAACCCAAAGTTTCAATTAGCAGTCAGGTACTTTAAAACAGTTTTAAACATATGCCTACCAGTTTAAGGAATCAGCAATCCTAAGGAGGAAATATATATGAAATCACAGCAGAAAAAAAGCAGACTGAAGTATTATGAACTACATAGAAATTCTAGAAAGAAAAAGTAACACATGATAATGATACATTTTCTAAAAGGACTATTCAGTTGATTGGAGGCTATCGAACAAAGTGTCAGTCAACTTGAAATCAGGTCAAAAATGTTTGTCAAACTGAGGACCTAAGGGAAAGACAGCAACAAGCAAAGCCGTTTAAATAAACAAGAACAGAGTATACATGGGTCAAAAAATTGAATAAAAAGTGGATGAAATTTTATAAATTTTGGAGAAAACATCAACTTACAGATTTAGGAAATTGTGAAAATAACAAACAAGATAAATCCAATACATAAACATACCCACCCTCCTCCTCCCATACTGAAGCACATCATAAGGAAGCTACAGAAAATAAAAGATATAAAGGAACACTTCAAAGCAGCCAGAGTGGGACAGGGAGTGCATAGCACATGGCAAGATGGGAGAGGGAGGGAAGGCTGTTTTGGTGAATGGGGAGCAGGGAACATAACTATTATAAATAGCAATAAGACTAGATGAAGAAGAAATTACAACATGTGAAAAGGCAAAAATAATTCCATAGTGAAATTTTTTGTGAACTCAAGTGTGATATGAAGATATTTAAGATAAATGAAAGCTCAGAACATTTGTTGTAAAAAGTCCTACAGTAGAAGAAAAGCTAAAGGTGTTCCTTAGTATGAAGAAAACAATATCAGAGGAGAAATTGAATCTACAAAAAGAAATGAAGAGTGCAAGTCATGGGAAATATGTGAAATTTCTGTAAAAGTCAACCATATACAACCAAAATAAAAGCATAGTATTTTTGGGTTGTAATATATATAAAATAATAAATATTTGAAAATAATAGTTGAAGTGACTTACAGCAAATTAAATTAGAAATTTATATAAAGCTTTTCATTTTATATGAAAATGTAAAATATTATTTTATTTTATTTTTATTAGAGAATTTGTAGTTTTACAGAAAAAAAAAACACATGCAGAATGTAGACATTCCCCAAACCCCTCACAAAGTTTTTCCTATTATTAACACTGTGCATGAGTGTGGTGCTTTTGTTAAAATTTTTGAAACAATATTATCATGAATATAATGTTAACTGCCATCCATAGTATACTTTAGGATTGAATGTTTGTGTTGTACAGTTCCATTTTTTATAATTTTTATTCTGTAAATCAAAATTTTTCTATTTTAACCACTTGTCAATATGCAATTCAATTGTGTTAATATCTACAATGTTGAATTACCATCATCATCATCCAATACCCAAATTTTCTATCACTCCAAGCAGAAACTCTTTACTACTTAAGCATTAATTCCCCATTCTCTACTCCTGGCTTGACCCTTGTAACCTATATTCTAGTTTCTGACTCTATAAATTTTCATATTCTAATTATTTCATATGGGATCATGAAATATTTGTCCTTTTGGGCCTGGTTTTTTTTCATGCAACATGATGTCTTCAAATTATTGCATGCTGTAGCATGTACCAGAAATTCATTCATTTTTAGCATTGAATGATATTCCATTGTATGAATATATCACATTTTGTTTATCCATATATCTGATGATGGACACTTGGGTTGCTTCCAACTGTGAATAATTCCACTATGAACATTCTTGTTCAAATATTTGTTTGAGTCCCTGATTTCCATTCTTTAGTGTATCTACCTAGAAGTGGGAATACCTGGTGATATGGTAATTCTATTGTTAAATTTGAGGAGCCACCAAATGGTTTTCCCCAGCAGAAGCACCAGCACCATTTTACATTCCCACCAGCAATGAGCAAGTGTTCCCATTGCTCTACATCATCTCGAACACTGGTGATTTGGAATTTTTTTTAAATAGCAGACATTCCACTTGGCATAAAATGTTAGCTCATTTTACTTTTAATTTCCATTTTCCTGATGTCAATGATTTTGTGCATCTTTTCATGGGCTTACTGGCCATTTACTTATCTTCTCTGAAGAAAAATCTTTTTATGTTTTGCCCATTTTTTAATTGGATTGTTTGTCTTTATGTTTATCAAGTTGCAAGATTTTTTATATGTTCTGGATAATAAACCATTATCTGATACATGATTTCCAAATATTTTCTCCCCTTCTCAATCTTTTCTTTTACTTTCATGATAAATTACTTTGATGCAAAAAGTTTTTATTTTGATGATATTCTATTAATCTGTATATATTTTGTCTTTGGTCCTTTGCTTTTTTTGTAACTGCTAAGGACCTAATACAAGATCCTAAAGAGGTTTCCTTATGTTTCCTTCTATGAGTTTGTCTTAGTTTCCTGGATCCTAAATCAAATACATTAAAATAGATTGTCTGAAACAATGGTTTTGAGGATGACAGAAGTCCAAAATTGAGGTATGAGCAAGCGATTCTTTCTCCTTGAATACTGTGGTGTTCTGGGTCTGGATGACAGTGATTATTGAGCCTTTGATTTTCTGTCACTTGGCTGTGTACATGATGATGCCATTTTCCATTCTACTCCAGGTCTCTTTGATTTCCAGCTTCTTCGGTGGCTTTCTTTCTGCACCTGAAATTCATTCTGCTTAAGAAGGACTCCAGTAATTGCATTAAATGCCAAATTGATTCATTTGGGCACACCTTAACGAAAAATAACACATTTAAATGATCCTATTTATAATGGGTTCACACCCACAGGAATGGATTAAGTTTAAGAACATGTTTTAAGAGTAAATTATTCATTCTCCAACAGATAGTATACATTTAGTGGTTCTGCTTAGGTATTTGATCCAATTTGAGTTTTTTGTATAAGAGGTAGGGACAATTTTCATTCTTTGAACATAGCTATCCGCTTTTCCCAACACCATTTGCTGAAGAGATTATTCTTTCTCATTTGTGTGAATTTGGCACCTTTTTCAAAAATCAATTGCCCAAATACAAGATATAAAATGCAAAAGAATACTTGTAAAAATTATAATTCTTCCAAAGAACTATTAACAGAAGGGACAGAAGGGTACCTTTGCTGCACTTCAATAAAACAGGACTACCAATAGTATAGTTATTCAAATGATTGAAATAAATCCAGGTAGCTCAGTGCTTATTCTAATGGCCAATGTAATCCACAGGCTGTGGCACTGATATGTTGGTGGTTGAGGTTGATCAACCCAATTATAAGTAACAGGATGTTTGGCAGTAGCACCCAGAATTGGAAATACAACTATACTCTATTCAATGTTCAGTTCCTCAAAAGGTCTTGCTGCTGTCACCTGTTATATACCACATTTCAGATGTAAATATACATGGGGATTTGGCAATAAAAACATCTATTAGGCCATGAAGCAGTCAGAGTGGACATCATCTCAAATCTTTAGATTAGAGGAATGAAATAAAATAAGGAGGGAGTATAAAAAGTGAGTAAGTGGATTTAGTTATTGTATTATTATCTTGTGTTAAATGAGTAACTTGTAACATTCATATAAAAATAAAAACAATCAATTGGCCACAGAAATAGGTTTAATTTTTTAACTCCCAATCCAATTCCAATGTCCTTTATATATGCCCTTGTGCAGGTATCATGATGGTTCAATTATTGTGGCTTTATAATAAGCTTAAAATTCTGAAGTATTAATGTACCAATAGCCTTCTTTTCTTTTTTTGCAAATTGGACCTTTAATTTTCCATACAAATTTGTTGATTGGCTTTTCCATTTTTGAAAAGATGGCTGCTGAAATTTATTTGGGAATTTTGAATCTGTAAATTGTTTTGTATAGATTTACTATCTTAAAAACATTTAAACCTCCAATCAATGGACATGGAATGTCTTTCTTTTATTTAGGTCTTCTTTGGGTACTTTCATCAATGTTTTGCAGTTCTCTGTTTATAAGATTTTACGTCCTTAGTTATATTTAATCCTAGACATTTGATTTTTTTCATTTGCTATAGTAAATAGATATTTTTATTGATTTCTTCTTAAAATTGTTCATTACTCATGCATAGAAACATCACATATTTTTTTGTTGATCTGGTACTCTGCCAGTTTGCAGAATTACTTTACAGCTTTTCATTTTGTTGTGGATTTTTTAGAATTTTCTAAATAGAGGTACATTCTATCTGCAAACAGAAATTTTTCCTTATTCTTTTCCTATTTGGGTGTCTTTTACTTTGTTCACTTGCCTACTTAGTCTAGCTTGAACTTTCTCTACAATATTGAATAATATTAGTGACAGTGGGCATCCATATCTTGACCCTGATCAGAGGGGAAAATTTCAATTTTCACCATTGAATATGATGTTAGCTGTGGGATTTTTGTTTATGAAATTTAACATATTGAGTGAATTTCACACTATTCTTAATATTCTAAGTGTTCTTTTAATCAATAAGGATTACTGCTTTGCAAAATGAATTTTCTGCATCAATTGAAATGATGTTGATTTTTTACTTTATTATATTAATATGCTGTTACATATTAATATATTTTCTTATGTGGAAACACCATTGTCTACCTGGGATTATTCCCAATTGATCATGGTATATAATTATTTTTTAAAATATTTTTAAATTTATTTTAAAAAGGCATTTAGAGCACTTAAAATGTTACATTAAAACAATAAGGGATTCCCACATGCCCCGATCCCCATACTTCTCACTTTTCCTCACATTAACAACTTCTTTCATTAGTGTGGTACATTCATTGCAGTTGATGAACACAGTTTGTAGCACTGGCACTAAGCATGGATTACAGTTTACATTGTAATTTATACTCTCCACCACTCAATTCTGTAGGTTATGGAAAGTTATATAATGGCCTGTATCTGTCATTGCAATGTCACTCAGGTCATTTCCAAGTCCTGAAAATGCCCCCATTTTGCACCTCCTTTTCCCTCTCCCTGACTACAGCACCTCCAGTGCCCACTATCTACACATCAATGATATTATTTCTTCCATTACTAGAATCACAATACGTCTATAGAAGAATACAAGTAAAGTCTACTCTAGTCCATATTTTACTCCCCAATCCTGTGGATTCTGGGATAGTGATGCCCACTCTGCCTCTAATTGAGAGAGGGCTTTGATCCCATATGGCTGACGGATGGGACTCTCTTTCTTGTAGTTGTAGACTCTCTTGACTCTTCACCTCCTTATTTGTTGTCCTGGAGGGGTCCAATGAACTGGGGAGTAGGTGTAGCAACTCCACTGAGGCTCAGGGCCCAGCTGGCACATGGATAGCACAGAGATTAAAGTCTCTTGGATGTACATCTACCAACTACAGCACCAACTATAGGTTCAAATAGAAGGGACATAAGAGGCAAGTGAAGAGAAGTCACATCTGAGTCCAACTCTGTCACACTCGGGAGCACAAACTCCAAAGCAGGGCCCACTGGAAAGGCAACAAACTCTGGAGGTATCTGCCATGACCGGAAGACCTGGGTGTCTCCGGAGCTCTCAGAAACCCCACTATTAGGGGCACTATCTACCTTGGCCATCCAGGAGATCCTGCTGAGATGTGCTTAAGCGTCACCTCTCTGATGACAGCCCAACTCACTTTGAAGTCTCTTAACGATATACACTCATTTGTCTTTACCTTTTTCCCCTTTTATTCAAGGTCTTTTCCCAGTTGTATCACCAGCCAGTGCTTGGGAGTAATCCTTTGGTGCTAGGGAGGCTCATCACCAGTAGTCATATCTCTCGCTTGGTGTAAGGTAATGCATTTATATGTTTTGAGTTTGGCTTAGAAAAAGGCCACATTTGAGCAATAGGGAGGCTCTCAAAAGGCAACTCCTAGGCACTCCACAACACTAGATAAATTCAAGAGCAAAAGGCTCATAAACATAATCATTAACATCAAGGGCCCATCACTTGACCATCTTTCTTCACCAGTCATTGCCCCTGTACTTGGGGGAATGCTGCTGTTCCATCAGAGAACATGGCAGAGCTGCCCAGGATGGAACTCAACAATCTTTTAGTTGTTGTGTGACTCTCCACCCACTGTGGCAATGCCCCACGAACATTTGAACATATTTATATACCTTAAGTGTATGCCCAGGTGAACCTCCTCCCATGCATCCCCTCTCACTGACAACTCACCCCATTGATCCTCCCCTGCCATAGTTGTAACCCTTCTGTGATCCAAAATGTCTTCAAAAATGAAGCCAAGAATATTGCCAAATTCATTCAACAAGAAAATGAAACAATAATGTTAGGTTCAAACACAAGAAATAAAATACATGATAATTTAAAGAAATTAAAACTAAAATAAAGTAAAAAAATTTGGGGCATTTAAAACAATATAAAAACTAAAATAAAATAACTTTTTTTTGATGTTTTACCTTTCGTCATTTCAATATTAGATGTTCTGAATGTACAGTGGCATCTTCTCCCATCTCCTCCCCAGTGTCCCACTTTTTCATTTTTATGTTGTCTTCAAAGAAATTTTAGGTCACAGTAAAGCTACATACAGAATATAGGGGACTCCCATATACCCAACATCCTCCCCCCTTTCCCCCTTCCCTATTAATAATCTTTTTACATGCAGATGGTACATTTGTTACAACTGTTGTATAAATATTGAAACATAGCCATCAACCATGGTCAATGGTTTACATTATGGTTTACATTTTAGACAATACACTTTTATAATTTTTTGATGAAATTTAACATGGCCTGTATCCATCTTTTCAAGATCAGACAGAACACTTCCATTTGCTCCCTAAATACCCCTGCTTCAATCTATTCTACTCCTCCCTCCTCCTCCCCTCCTGGCCCACAGCAGCCACCAGGCTTCACTCTTTGAAGGACAAGATTCATAGATACTTGCAACAATGCTGAGGGTTGGACACATTAATCTGTCCTCTCCTACTAGGAACTGCCCTTGCTATGGAGAGATACCTCCCCTCTGTTTGAGAACATATCAGGCTTCCCCAGCATGGGAGTCCAACTCCTTCCCATTCACTTTGTGGGTCTCCCCCCATTTATACAGCACACTATGACAAAATCATCACTCGTACATTCTCTAGAGGACTGTCCCAGGTGCGCTCTGATGCAAGTGCCCCCCATTCAACACCCTAAACCAGTTACCATTCCTTGTCATATTGCCATAAGAGCTTTCTCAACATTGTAGTTTCAACCACACACCCACCAATCCCCAATGTTCACCAGCTCCCTCTCCAACCATCCCCCCAATTCCATGGACCACCCAACCCATCCTTCCCATGCTACCCCCCTCTCAAATTTTCACCACCCAACCCAATAGTACCCCGAGACCCTTGTCTTATCTCTTCACTGCACAACTACTCACTTTTACCTTATCATAGATTTTCCCCATGTGGACATTGGCTCACAAACTTTTTCTCCCTTCCTATATCCTGTATATCTATCTTTCAGATTTTAGCTCTCTAAGTCAGCTCGATTTGCTTAATTCATATAAGAGAGGTCCTGTAATATTTATCCTTCAATGCCTGGCTTGCTTCACTCAACATAGGTCCTCAAGATTCATCCATGTTCTCCCATGTGTTAGTACTGTATTCCTTCTTACAGCTGGGTAATATTTCATTGTATGTATATACCACGTTTTGCTTATCCATTCATCTGTTGATGGGCATTTGGGTTGATTTCAACTTTTGACAAGAGTGAATAATGCCACTATGAAAATTGTTGTACATATATCTGTTTGTGTCCTTGCTTTCAGTTCTTCTGGGTATATATCAAGCAGTGGAATTGGTGGGTCATATGGCAGATCTATAGTTAGTTTTTTGAGGAACCACCAAAGTATCCTCCACAATGGCTTGACCATTCTACATTCTCACAAGCAATGGATGACGGTTCCCATTCCATCACATCCTCTCCAACACTTGTAGTCCTGTTTTTTTAATGGCTGCCAGTCTAATGGGCATAAGATGGTATCTCATTGTAGTTTTGATTTGCATTTCACTAATAACTAGTGATGTTAAACATCTTTTCATGTGTTTTTTTACTCATTTGTATTTCTTCTTTGGAAAAGTGTCTGCTCAAATCACCTGCCCATTTTTCAAATGGGTTGTCTTTTTATTTTTGAGAAATAGAATTTTTTTATATATGCTGGATATTAGGCTTCATCAGTTATATGATTACCAAATATTCGGTAGGCTGTCTTTTCACTTTCTTGACACTCTTTTAAGGTGCAAAAGTTTTTAATTTTGAGGAGGTCCCATTTATTTATTTTTTCTTTTGCTACTCGTGCTTTGGGTGTGAAGTTTATGAAGCAATCACATCCATTACCTTTTTATGTATGTTTACCTTTTCTTCCATATGTTTTCCAAGTGTCTTAATTTCCTTAATCTCTTCCTTCACTTTATTAAGTTGATTCATGATATTTGTTTGGAATGCTTTGATTAGTTGTTTGATGTTCTGCATCTCTTCCTGGTTTTTAATTCATTCATTGGAATGGACCATTTCTTCCTTTTTCTTAGTATGGTTTGTAATATTTTGTTGCTGTCTGGTCATCTTTTTATCTTGATGTGTTTATTCAGTTGATTAGCTTCTCTCTCTACTCAAGGGTTTTATTTAGCTGATATTTTGTCTGTGTGTTAAGTTTTCTCTTTTACACTTTGTTCTTCTTATTCTATTTCATTGCTGATTTTTATTTTCCCTTGAAGGAAAAAGATTAGGACTAGAGAAATTTAAAGAGGTAAGAAAAGAAAAAGCATCATCATCATAATAATAGTACAAGTTAGAAGAGAGACCGTATAAGATCTAGGAAAATGAATATTTAACTCATGTAAGCAGTGTAGAATAATAAGAATAAAAAAGTGGAGTACCAACAATGAAATGGGAAACTGAATAGAGAAAAATATATAGAATGAATTAAAAGGCCAGAATGATGCGGAGAGGAAAAGAGAAAAGAATGGACAAAGAAAATTTTAATAAAAGAAAACAGAATAGACAAGATAGAAATAGAAACCAGAAAAATGGAGGTTTAAGCAAAGAGAGGTGGAATGTAAAAACAACAGCATGCAGAAGATATAAATGTGAAGGAAGGAAAAGAGATCATCTTGGTAGACAAAATCGGTGTACACGGAAAAGGGGAAATCAAGGAAGAGGAAGCACAGCAAACAATAAACAAGCCAGCAGCACTTAATTTAAAAAAAAGCTGGGGGGGTAGAGAAAGAGGACAGAAAAACAAGAAAATAAACAAAAACAAACACACAAGCATGCAGTCAAACAAAAACTAAGGAAGAAGGGCATTCCCTCTTAGGCCCCTGTGGATCTTCTCAGGCTGCCAGTGTCATCAGTTAGTTACCCTGCAGCCTTTTCTCTGCATTTTTGAAGTGGGTTTTAGAGAGTAAATGAAGTTAAAATTTTTTTTTCAAATAACTTTTTTTTTAGGAAAAATAAAGGATCCAAGAGAAGCTGATACAACAATGTCTATATTTTCCCTGTCCTAAAGTATCAGCTGGATGTTTGATTTCCTGGTGGATCACTACTCTAAATTGAACTAGGGACCTCCTATAATCAAGGTGAAAACTTCTCCACTGAGCTAAACTTTCTCATTGGGTCAATTATCTCTTCAGAAAGCTATCCATTCACTTCCCCATGGTCAGGTTTGACTCTTTGCAGTTGGAAAGATCTCTGCTGATTAAGAGCCTCTGTCACTGCCTCTTTCTATTCTTATTGCTTTCTGTCCCAGGGCAGCAAGACACTATAGCCTGCACCTACATGAGTGCATCACCCCCCTTCTCAGGGTCAGGCTGAGTACCCTTTTAAATGAGACCCTGCTGACTGAATTCATTGCAGAAAAATGACTCTCAACCCTCTTCCAGACCACCAGCTCTCCCCAGGGGACCCTAAGTAGGCTCTTGGGAGCTTACTAAGCACTTCCTTCTGTCCGCATCCCTTAGGGGAGTTGAAATTTTGATAGTTTTCAGCATGGGACTAGTCAATTGCCTGACTCCACCCTCTTCCATGCCAAGTTTCCCTCTCCCAGGGCGGATAGGTAAATCAGGCTGCCTCAGCAGATTTGCTGCTCCCCTTCTCCTGGTGCCTCCTGAAGCCAGACAATATGTTTCTCAAAGCTCAAAGGTGTTCCAGGTAACAAAACTCATTGAAAGGAAACGCCTCTCCACCCTTTGCCAGAACCCTCCAACACTTGGAGAATGCTCCCTCCTACTGGGTGACCAGCAAGAGTCAGGCCTCTGGCTCACAGTGGCTTTGCTTGGGAGTGGGGCTTAGCTGCCCCATAGTTTCCAGCCTCCGGGGGAAGAAACTCAGGGTTTTACCCTGAGCAATATATCTCTGTCTAGTTCTCTCCAGATTGATGCCCTGAAGCCTTCTGCTCTGTGGGTTCCCAAAAAAGCTCACTCTGGCAGGATCTTGCCCTCAACTCAGCCGCTTATTGAGAGAGAGATGGTGAATGCCATTTAAACTGAGGCCATCATGCTGTCCCCTCTATAATTCTTTAAAAGTTCTAGTGGATTATGTTCCCACTATTTTGTTGAGTATTTTTGCATCTCTACTCATAATGGCTATTGGTCCATAATTATATTGAGATATAATTATCTGCCTTTCTTATTAGAGTGATTCTCACCTAAAAGAATGAATTAGGGTGGGTTCCCTCTGACTCAATTTTTTTTTAGACATTTAAGCAAGATATGTGTTTTGGAATGTGTAATTTAACAATGAGTACATTTGGTCCTGTGATTTTCTTTCTTGGGTGGTTTGTGATTAGTGATTTAAAAATAACTTATCTCTTTAGTTATTTTTCTTTTTCTGTTGAGATCTACTTCTTCTTGAGTCTCTGAACATAGTTTTTGTGTTTATATTAATTGTCCATTTAATCTAGGTTATCTAATTTGGGGGGTACAGTATTTATAGTATCCTCTTATAATCTTTTTTTTTATTTTTATGGGGTCAATGTTAATGTCCCATCTTTCATTTCTGATTTTAGTTACATGTTTACTTTTTCTTTTTCTTATTGTCAGTCTAGCTAAAGTTTTGTTGATTTTACTGAATTTTACCAAGAAATAAATTTTGGCTTTGTTGATAGTCTTTATTGAGTTTTTAATCTCTATTTCATTTATCCCACCATAGTCTTTGTATTTCCTACTGCTCCCTTTAGAATTGTTTTATCCTTCTATTTCTAGCACCTTAAGTTGAGGGGTTAGGTTTCATATTTGAGATCATTCTTTTTTGTTGTAAGAATTCAAAACTATAAATTTCCTCACACCACAGCCTTTGCTTCATATGTTTTGATATGTTTTGTTTTTGTTCATTTGCCTAAAGATATTTCCTAATTGCCCTTGTAATTCCTTATAGGACTTAATGGTTGTTTAAGAGTTTATTTTTATATTTTCAGATATTGGTGAGTTTTCTTGTTGTCTCTCAGTTATTGATTTCTAGAGACTCTCAGTGTTGTCAGAGAAGATTCATTATATGATTTCAATTATCAAATTTATTAAGACTTGTTTTGTGACCTATCATGTGGTTTATTTTAGAGAGTGACCAATGTGCCCTAGAGAAGAATGTGTATTCTGCTCTTGTTGGATGAAGAGTTTTATTTTTGTCTGTTAGTTCTAGTTTGTTTCAGTACCATTCAGCTCTTCCATTTCTTTAAAAATCTTCTAAGATGTTCTACAGATTAATTAGTGTGGTGTCTTGAAGTCTCTTAGTATTAAAAGAACCATCTATGCCTCTTTTCAAACAGGTCACTCTTTACTTCATTATTATGGGACTCATTCCAGTGCATGTATTATTTATAATTGCTATCTTTTTTTGTTGAATTGAATCTTTCATCAGTACATGTTGTACTCCCTTGTCCTTTTAAACAGTTTTGGATTTGTAGTATTTTATCTGATATTCATGTAGCTTCCTCTTTTGGGTTGCAATGCTCATGATATATTTTTCCATCATTTCAATGTTAATCTACTTGTGTCTTTGCATGTAAAGTAAGTCCCACGTAAAGAACACATATTAAGGTCATGATTCTTAGCCATTGAATATTTCTCTTTGACTATTTCTCTTCACTCTTTCTTTCTTCTTCTAGTGCCCCCATTATGTCTATATTGGTCTTATTGAAGGTGTTTTACAGATCTCTTTCACACTTTTCACTTGTTTCATTGTTTTTCTTCCTCTTTTTCAGCCTAAATCATTTAAATTGTCTTATCTTCAAGTTCAGTGTTTCTTTCTTCATAAATCCAAAATCTGGTGAACTTCTTTAAAGATTTCTGAAGTTTTATCTTGTTCTTTGGATGGACCAAAATTTGTTATGTATTTGTATTGAAAACCTTTGTTGCACACTGTATATTTTAATGTTTTAACTATGTGATTTAATCCTTGAGCTGTTTGTTTCTCAAGTTTGTATCTAGCTCTTGGTATTACACATATATCCTTAATTGTCAGGTGCTAACCAAACATACAAGCCAATGCCTAAAACACCTTTCACTGGCATTGAAAAGGCAATCTGGCTGGTGCTCGTCTTCAAAGTTTAGCTCTCTTATTAAGAAAATCAGTCTGAAGCTAAGCTGTGGATCTCTCCTTCTTTTTGCGCCTCTGTCTTATGCTAGGCTTCCTGTCCTGGCCTTAGAAAGCCTCTTGCTTATTGGAATTGGAATGTCTCCTCTATCCCCATGAAATATACTCATCATCCCCTTCAAGGTGCTCCATTGTTTGTAATAAAGCCAGGAATCCTTTTCTCCAGTTGCTTTGTGGATTGATTTTTTTACATTTCTCTTACTGTCTGCAAGCTGTTTTTGCTTGCATGGCAAGGTCTGTGGGAATGAGAAAGAGAGATGAATGTCCTGGGTCTGGCTTCCAGGATGTCACTGTATAGATTGGAACTGACATGCACCTCATGATGCACATAAAGATTAATCTACTCAATCGTTTCTTCTTTTTCTTTATTTTTAAAAAACTTTTAGATGACATAAAAGTTACATCAAAAGTATAGCAGATTCTCAAATATCCCCACTCCCCTCACATTTCCCTTATACATAACATCTTTCATTAGTGTGGTATATTTGTTACAATTGATGAAAAAATATTGAAGCATTTCTACTAACTATAGTCTATAGTTTACATTATGGTTTACACTTTACACTGTACAAATTACAGATTTTGTGAAAATGTATAATGACCTGTATCCATCATTGCAATAGCATGCAGAACAAATCCAATGTCACAAAAATGCCCCATGTTGCACCTATTCTTCCCTCTCTGTCCTCTCAGAACCTCTACTGACCACTGTCTTTATATCAATGTAAACAATGCCTTAAGCAGGGGTGTTCATGAGAGCTCTAGGGACATCTGGACATTACAGGCAGGGCAGACATTCCCAGGAAATTGGCACCTCAAGTGGGCCTTACCTTGTTTCTTCTGGGTCTTTGAAAATACCTTTATCTTATGCCCATAAGACTTTGAAATTAATCAGGTATTACAAAAACTGGGTACAGAATAACACAATATCATTCACTGTTTTAGGTTCCATGTTAGCTATGCTGTTTAATTAAGCTGACTAGTAAGTTTAAATTAGGTATTGCTTCACAAAAATTTAAAGAATTTTCTTGACAAAATAAATTTCTTCCTTCTGGTCCCTATAGTACTTACATTTTTAAATATTGATAATATTATCCTTTTCCTTGTATCCTGATTCTCCTTAGTCTTTAGATTAGCCCCATTTACATTTTAATTGAAGTGTGATTTTTTTTAATTGGGGTGGTCTTTTGGAATCAATGCTGCTTTTTCAGCACCTTTAGAAGTGCTTAAATTTGACTCTGAATTCCAAGTGTCATACAATCCCTTCAAAATTCTAAGCAGCTATTAGGTTATAAACAAAAAGTAAAGCATCTTAGGATTTAGAAATAACAATTAGAGATCAGAGATCAGGTATAAATATGACTGGTGCAAGACCTTACAAATAGGCCCTCCCTAATTTTCTTATGAGCATTTAAAATAAAGCTATTTCCAGCTCCCCTTCATGAAAAAAATACTTGGAAAACTAGCAATAGAAGGAAACTTCCTCAACATGATGTACAGAGTATATGAAAATCCTACATCTAACATCATATTCAATGGTGTTAGATAGCTTTCCCGCTAAAATTAGGAACTAGACCAGGATGCCCAATCTCACTACTCTTATTCAACGTTGTACTGAAAATTCTAGTCAGAGCAATTAAGCAAATAAAAGAAATAAAAAGCATGCAAAGTTTTAAAGAAGTAAAACTTTCCCCATTTGCAGATGACAGAATCCTATATACATAACAACATGACAAAACCACAACTAAGCTAGCAGAGCTAGTCAATGAATTCAGCAGATTGGTGGGTTCAAGATCAACAGGAAAAAAATCATGGTGTTTTTATAAAATAGTAATGAACAACCTGAAGGGGAAATTAATGAAAAATCTATTTACATTATTCACAAAATGAATCAAATATCTAGGAAATAATTTAACCCAGGAGGCAAAGGACTAATGCACAGAAAAGGTAAAAACATTGTTAAGTGAAATGAAAGAAGACCTGAATGTATAATCCCTGTTCATAGATTCAAAGATTCATTCTTTTAAAATAAAAATTCTAACCAACTTGGTTTAGAGATTCAATGGAATCTCAATTAAAATTCCTATTTATAGAAAAGGAAAATCCACTAATCAAATTGATATGGAAGCATAAGTGGTTCCAAATAGCCAAAAGACATCTTGATAAAGAAGAACAAATTTTGAGGACTCACAGTTCCTTATTTTAAAATTTATCATAAAGCTACAGTGGTCAAAACAGCATGACCTTGATTGGTGGTAAAAATCTGATAATAGTACCTCATAATCTATAATAAATATTTCACCACAGTGTGGTGTGTTGGTGAAGGGGTGTTGTATAGGAATTCTACACATGTGCATGATTGTTTTGTAAGTTCACATCCTCTGTAATAAAAATACATTAAAAAATAATAGGGTGGGTTGGAGGAAAAATACACCAAATGTAGGATATGGACTACAGTTAATAGCAATATTTTGAGTATACTCTTGCATAGTTTGTAACAAATATTTCACAACAATGCAAGGTGTTGGTGGTGGGGTGATGTATGGGACCCCTATATGATGTTATGTGTGTTTATTTTGTAATTTCACAACTTTTACTATATTTTATTGTTTATGTATGCTCATGAATTAATGATGTACTTCAATAAAATATTTACATCACATGAATATGACACAACTATGGACATATAAACAATTGGAATTGAATTGAGCTCAAAGTAAATGCTCATATCTATGGCCAATTGATTTTTGGCCAGGCTACCAAGTCCACTCAACTGGGAAAGTATAGTCGCTTCAACAAATGGTGAAACAAAAACTTCATATCCATATGTAAAACAATCAAGGAGAAATCATACATCATACCATAAACAAAAATTAACTCAAAATTAAACAAAATCTTAAATATAAGTCCAAGGAATATGAAACATTTATAAGAAAACACAGGAAATCATCTTCAGACCCCAATTTTAGCTAATGGTTTCTTAGACTTCACAACAAAAGAGGGAACATCAAAAGAAAATAATACATGAATGGGACTTCATTAAAATTAAATACTTTTTTCATCAATGAACTTCATGAACATAAAAATACAACCTACAGAATGGGATAAAATATTTGGAAAATACCTATGTGTTAATGGCTTAGTATCTGGAATATATAAAGAAATCTACAAATCAACAATAAAAAAGTCAAATAACATAAATTATTTTTAAAAATGGCAAAAGATAACAAATGAGATAGTATTTAACACCCACTGGAATGGTTACCATTTAAAAAAATAAGTGTTGAACTGGATGTGGAAAAATAGGAACACTCATCATTTTGATGGGAATGTAAAATGTTGTAGCAGCTATTGAAAATAATTTGACAGGTTCACAGAAGGTTAAATAATGTATAGATTTATTGGTAATACCCTTTATAACATATATACCCAAGAGAAATGAAAGCAGGGACTTGAAAAGAAATTTTCATACCAATGCTCATAGAGGCAATATTCACAATTGCCAAAAGATGGAAGCAACATAAGTCTCCATCATTCGATGAACGGGTACATAAAATGAGGTATTTACATACAATGGAATATTACTCAGCAATTAATAGAAATGGTGTTCTGATACATGTGACAGCATGGATGAACCTTGAAGACATCATATTTAGTGAAATAAATGAGACACAAGGGACAAATAATGTATGATATACCTGATTTGAAATAATTAGAAAAAGCAAATACATACAAAGAGAAACTCTAATACAGGTTACTTTAGGAAGAATTGAGGCTAAGGAATGGGAAATTAATGATTAGTGGGTAGAGAATTTCTGTTTGCAGTGATGGAAAAGTTTGGTAATGGATAGCGGCAATGGTAGCATAACATTGTGAATGTAATAAATACTAATGAATTATATACTTGTGGTTAAAATGGTAAATTTTAGGTTGTATATATGTTACAAGAAAAATATTTTAAAAACCAACAGCATAGGACTTTGCATTACAAAAAGCATACTAATACTAACTATGCACTATAGTTAAGAGTACATACAATAATAATCTTTCTACAATGTACACATTTTCCACATTGATGCAAATTTTTAATACTTGGGGGGTATAAGGGAAAAGTACCTCTGTATTTTCCATATATCTACAACTTCATTAATAAAATATGCTGTAAAGTTAAACAAACAAAAAACAGTAATTAGTGATTAAATTGATATTATTGATCTATGGGTTATGTTGATGGACCAAAACAGACTTACAGCAGTTTTTTTTCTTTATCAAAAACAAATATTGTTATTGAATATTAGAAGTCTCTTTCCTAATCTCCATCATTCAGATTGCATTTTTCCCCTGAGTTTGTAGAAATACTTGTTTCCCACTGCTAAATTTACCATACAACTGCTCCTTCATAGTGTATCATGATGGTTAAATGAATAGCCTTGGATGTAAGAGAGAGTTCAGGGTTAATTTATCTGGTCCTAATTGCTTCAGGGATATATAGAAATTGTTTGCTAAGCAATTTTAAAATGTGGAAATTAGTATAATAATTGTGGTTCTTATTCTTTATCAAGTTTTAAAGAGATGAAATACAATTATATATTAAAGATTTATATAGAGCATAGTGGTTACTACTATCCAGCAATTAAATATCAGAAATTTTTCATAGTAAACACTTCACTGGATATCTCAATTTCTCTTTTACTGTATGAGGATTATTTTGCTTAAATGGAATATTTCAATAATATGCAATCATAACACTTTTTTGCTTGTAAATATCTTACCAATCCTCTGTCTGCCTCAAGCAATATATATATTTTTAATTTTATTGATAGTGCTTACACGAGTACAATTTCAAGGTAATATATATCATTATATTTTCAATTCTTAGACTACCATACACAAATCTTCAAATATCTTTTTAAATTGTTTTTTCTTTATTTTTAAAGAAGCTTTAGATTACATAACTATTATATCAAAAATATAGGGGATTCCCATATACCCACCCCTTACCCCTACCACAATGTTCCCCAATAACAATATTTTTCATTAGTGTGGTTCATTTGTTACAACTGATGTACAAATATTGAAGCATTGCTACTCACCATTGTCAGTGGTTTACATTAAGGTTTATATTTTGCATTGTACAGTTTAATAGGCTTTGGCAAAATTTTAAATAGTCTGTATCCATCATTGCAAGATCATGCAGAATAATTCCAATGCCCTAAAATTATCTTATGTTCCATCTATTATATTGTTCCTTCCACTTTCCTTGGAACTTATGGTAATCACTAAGTTTCAATTTTTGAAGAATAAGGTTAATAGTTATATGCAGTAATATTGAGGGCTTGACTTACTGGTCTTTTTTCTTTTATTAGGCATTGTCTATGTTCTTGAGAGATTCTTGCCCCTCTGAAAGCATAGCTGGAATCTCCAGGGTGAGAATTTAATATTTTCTTGTTTATTGTGTACATCTCCATCCACTGAGATTACATACTATGACAAGATAAACACTTTCATATTCCACAGAAGCATGCCCCAAGTGTGCCCTATTCCACATACTCCCCAACTCCCAACTCCCTGCACCAGTTACCCTCCCTTGCCATATTTTCCAGAACATTCCCACCATTGTAGTTTTAATCAGAGACCTACAAATCCCAGAGTCCACCTGCTCCTTCTTCCAGCCCTACTCCCATTTCCATGGATAGTACAATCGAACTGGCCACCCTACTCATCCTCATATTCCAACACCATTGAACCCAAACATATCACTGCACCATCAACTTCATCCACTGCCCAATCACCCCCTTCCACGTTATCATATTTGTTACCAAAAAATTGCACATTTCCTTCAGTTAATGAAAAAAAAAACATGCTTATTACCCTAATTCAACTCTTGAATTAATTCCAGTTTCTAACAAAAACATATCATATGGTATGTGTTTCTTATGAAATCATAATTCTATCCAATAACGTAATAGTAATATTGCATTCTGCATAGAATTATTACCCGAAAGCTTTATTGATTTTTTATATAAATATATCTAATTTAATAAATACATATCATAAAGTCAACAATTTCAACGTGATTTCTGTGAAGCATTTTAGGTCATATAGAAGATAAAATGCTTTCTATATAAGTATAATTTTCCAAAATGTAATTTATGTTAAACTCATTTGAATTTATGTGTTTTGGTTTCAGAAATAAACATAGACACCAAGATAACAGAATAAAAGGCAAAACTACAAACCCAATATACTGGAACACTCACATAAGACAGAGGTAATGTAAAGTAGTACAGTGACAATAATATGTATTTTTCAATAAATGGTGCTTGGACAGCTGTAAAAACATATTGGAAATAAAGAAATTTTGCTTACATTAATGGAGCAGCATTTACCCATGTTTCAAATAGATAACAGATTATGGCAAAGAATCGTCCATTTCTTGAAGCCATACTTGTCCATTCCTTTGCCATTTATGTTGTCTATGTCAGGTAGATGGGCTATCTTTATATCAACGGAGTACTACAGGACTGATATCTTATATTTTAAGGTTCCATTGATTTTTGGGGGGGGGGGTTCTTCTCTTTAATGGGAGTCACAGGTCGGGCACTTCCGTGGAGATGGCTGAGGATCGAGGTCTGACCCAGCTCAGCTACTCGACAGCTTTCACCAGGGTCTTGTTGACCTCCATGCGAATTTGGATCTCCGCCCGCGCCCCCTCAGCCATCGCCCCTGGCAGCTCCGACTGCGCCTTCTCCAAGTTCGCCTTCTCCACCCCCAGGTCCCACATGTCCAGAATCACAGCCCTTGCACTGGAGTGTCGGTATTCACCACGAGGGAGCCGCTGCTGATGAAGCCCTGGGAGGCGGTGCCGGTAGCCGCAGGACCTGCAGTGTGAGCACGTGGGCGCCAAGAGGCCCCAGGACCCCGTCTGCATGGGCAGGTCCACTTGCCAGACGCTGTTGAAAACCACCTGTGGGCGAGGCCAAAGTGGAAGACATCCCGGGCAGGCGGGGGCGGGGGGAGGGTGGTTGGCTGGGGCAGCGGCAGCCCCATAAGCTGCCTGCTGTATGAGTTGGCCCAGGCTGGGCGGGGGAGCAGCGCAGCTGGTAGCACAGTGGAGGCGGGTCCTGTTAATTTTATTTCTGAAAGATTTAAATCATACCTCACAAGTTATATTTTGTCACAACTGGAATGGAAGCAGAACAATTAAGTTAACTATTTTTTGAAACACGAACACATAAAAAGAAGGGAACAATGACTTAGAAAAGATTATTCATTTTAAAAACTTCAGAAAAATTCCTATATAAAAGCTAAATAATTAATCATCAAGTTTAATTCTAATTCATATAAGATTTTATTAAAATTAACTGGTATTAAGTTTGTCCTTGAGTCCTTGAATATCCCCCCACACATTACCAATCCTTTGCTAAGGGGTAAGTAGATAAACTGCAACATTGTACATTATATGTTAGAACAATTTTTCAAAAAGCTTAGAAGAAATGTGAAAGAACAGAAGGGCAACAAGTAACAGCCAGCAGTCTCAGACTTCCTCATTACTGAAAGCATATACAATTTTAGTCTAGAAAAATCAGTCAATTTTATAAAATTAAAGCTTTTAGATTGAAAAGCACAGCCTTTAACGGGCACTGAGAAAAATAGCCCCTAAAAATCTCACTAAATAATTTTTAAAAAGAAAAACATGCCGTTATTAAATGCAGTTGGTATTGGGAATCTGAAAAAGCAGGTGATATTCTTGTGCCTCATCTGCTTGCCAGAGACTTGAGAGCACTAAAATATTAACAATAGTACAAATTAACCCAAGCATGTACTATTAATTTGTTTAATAGTACAAATTAACCAAGCATTATGAAAAGTAAATATTTGTATGGTCAACATATAATGGGCAATATTATAAGCAAGAGGCATTTTGCTTTTTTTGACAACTGAGACAGTGGGTCATAAGTTAATGCAGAATTTACAATCAAAATGTAGTTACCTATAAGAAAAGGGAACTATTGTTGCTGCTAAATGTTCTATTTCATCCTTTTAAAAATGTCTCACTCCAGCATTTCATATTTCCAAGAATTCTATTACAATTTTCTCTCCTATGTAGTATAATGTTTATTGGTCCTGTGCCTTTTAAAACAAAATGCGACTATGGGACCAAGATGAACTTGTGACAGAGTATTATAAATCCATTAACTCTCCAGAAGATTTTATGCTTTCTGCCATAACAAATTGAATTTCTACCTTTCCTATTTTCTAGCTGGGCTGTTGCAGTGATGTTTATAATCTGTGGCATAGAGAACTAGTAAGCTGGGATCTATGAATGTAAAATGTTAATGTGGGAAAGAATTTAAAAATAAAGCTTTCAGGACAAGTGTAAAATGCTCTGGAGATCTCAGCATTAGCATCAGAGTTGCTCTGAGGATCAAATGAATGAACTCTAAACACATTCCACCTATTTTTAAAAATATATATTCGAGATTTAAAAATCATCTTATTTGGTAAAAAATGAAAGCATCTTCATTTTACATCTTCCCTTAAAGTTTTCAGTACAGTTTTAGTCCAAGAAAAATCCACTTATCTCTTGATTTTATCTGATTAAGAAACCATCCAAATAGCAATGAAGAAATTTTGAAAAAGTGATGACCATCAGTAATGAAGACAATGGGAAGACTCACTTGAATTGATCTTCATACAGTTTAGAAGACAACTAATGAAAAACATAAGATAATGAATGGGAGAGGAAGACTTAGGTGATAAGATTTATGGAAGCAGAAGGAAGGATTTTTGACATCATAAAATTCAGAAATATGGAGCCTATGGGAGAGAGAAAGAACACATCAAATTGATACCTGATACATTGATTTAAGATTTTGCTTAGAGAAATATCAACTCTCTTTGCTTCATCCTGTTTTAACACAAAAACACCTAGTAGGCAGCCATGTGAGAATTAAAATATCTGAGAGTGATTATTGAAATAGAAACTGAAAAATTTTCAGGGGAAAATGTGCACAACTTTTGTGGATTGAAGACTGAGCAGAATGTGTCCTTAAAGTGACATTGAGAAACCACCCACAAATAATGAAGTACTTACCAGCTACATGCACAGCAAATTTTAAAAAACTCTCACCACACAAATAGCTCCTGAATACAGACAATATAAGTAACTTTCAATTAGCTTATTCATGGTTTTGAAGAGACATCTCAGGATTACACAGCATTGGAAGGAATCAAGAGTTTGAATAATAAGAGAAACATTTTAAATAACTCCAAATTTAATGAGAAAATTAATTAACAGAGGGATGTTTTATAACCTCTAGTTAATATATTAAAAGAGATAAAAAATACATTAATATATTAAAAGAGATAAAAAGAGATTAAAAGATGATTGTGAATCTGTATTTTTTCATGAGAAAAATAAATCTAATACTAAAAAGAGCTAAGAGAAATTATATAAGATGTGCATATATTCAAGCGTTAAAATCACTGAGACTGTTTGAAGTGATTTGAGGAATATTTTTATAATATAGAAATGAAATTAACATTGAAAATATGCAGGACTATATGTTTTCCTACTGCTGAGGTAGAAATAACATTGGTATTAAAGTTTTTAAAAGCCTAGTAAAAATTCACCAGGAAATAACTTAAGTTTTAAGTCAGATTTCAGTGCCATAACCTAATATTTTCCTTTTTCTGCAGTTGTGTCTCAGTTTTATTTGCTTTATTACTCAGTCAAGATACTTTATGAAATTGAATTCAACAAAAGCAATTTAAACAACATGTTTTTCTAAGCCCACACACTCAATAGTCTCTTCAAGTTTGGCAGTATCCACTGCCTTGAAATCCTCTCAAAGGCATAACTAAACATTGATCCAAAAAAATATTGATACAAAAGATGTTGACTTCTCCATATGATGTCATTCTTGTTTTTTGCTCAAAATAATCCCAACCATTTTGGAAAATGATTTAACAATGTGGGAATTATATTTAAGAAGGTTACATAAATTATTCACTTATAGTATTGAATGTAAACTTCTGAGGAAAAGAGATATTACTACCATGTGTGCATAATGCAAAATATACTAACAACAAAACAGTAGACAGTTACAAGAAGAAATTCGAACTTAAAAATACATGTCAAATGTAAATGTAACTTCTCTCAGATTTTGATTTTAAGAATTTTTTAATTGAAAATACTTGCAACGGAATTCAAACATCTATTGAACATTCTGCCTAGAGCAGTGCCAATCTCCCTGTACTACATATTATAGATAATGGGGTTTATGAACGGGGACACCAAGAAGTAGAACATGACTGTGAAGTGATTTTTAAGAGATGCATTTTTTTTGCAATTGGAACAAAAACAACAATCAAAACAGACATTACAAACAAAATGAAAATTGCCAGCTGAGAGTTATGGTTGGTTAAAATTTTGTTAGGTGCTTCCACAGAGCACATCCAAAGTACCACTGAAAATATATTAATATATGCTATAAACATAAAGGCAGAACATAGTAACTCAATTCAATCATGTATGGTTTGGGAACTGTAACCAAAATTCAAAGATCTATGAGGGACAAACTGCTTATAAAGTAGGACATTGGAGAGTGTACCTGTGGATCGGTTACAATGATAATAAGAGAAGATTTCCAGTCAGTGTCTCCAGATAAAGCACTAATAACAGTAGACCTTTCAAAACTTGGACCCACCGAGAACTTGAGATATCCAAGTGGAGGATTTCCATGAAGATGGCAAGGTTTTCTAGGTCTTATGATATCCTGAAGTCAAATGAATTGAAATGATAAAGGGCTGCTAGCAACCAGGGTGAGACAATACACATCACTAACAAATAAAATGTTATTGTTGTTATCAATATATGGCTTCAAAGAAGAATTTCTATAGAAGAAATGCACAAAAGTAAATATTCTGATGTTAATGAATGCATATATTTCTCTTTTCATTTTCTTTCCTAACTCTGATGATATATATTAATTTCAGTAATCATAAGATCAGAGAATCTAATCACATGAATGAATATTAAATGAAATACAGACATACTAATCTTTCAGTTATTGAATTATGCTTGCAATTATGCTTTTATTAGAGTAATAAAAATATTACTCTAAATATTTTTTCAAACTCTGCCTGGACATACCCAGCAATTGTTTTATTATTTTCTTCAGTATCAAATAGCTGTCACAGGCATGCTCTGCAAGTGATCCTCATTATCAGCATATTTGTTTGAACAATCTAGTTATTGCTGATTCACTTTTGAACCATGGAACCAGAATGACTTCTGATGTCTTCCCTTGTTGGCCAGCAGACTAGGACTTGTTTCTGTGAAAAATTCATAAATGGTTCTGAAGGTCTTCTCAGAAAGAGTTTAAACCTACTGAAACCAGACAGATTATGCCTCCCCGGCCCTCCACTTCAGCTCTTCTATAAGATATTAATGTGGGCCCTTTCTTTCCTATTTTGTCCCATAGTCTCTAAAATGTGTCAATTGATTCAGAATCAGATGGATTCTCATTTCGTTTGCCTTCTGTGACCAAAGTTCCCTTTCTGTCACTCTACTTCACCTTCTTCATTGCACACATTTATTAAAGAAAGCATCTCACCTGACTATCTCCCCCAGACATCATCATACTTTATGTTCTGCATGTATTCCAGGTTTTAAAGAGCTGATATTCTTTCCAGATATCTTAACTATGATCAATTTTAGATTTTGCTAAAATCTCTTCATTCAAAATAACTATTCTAATTACAATTATTTTACCTCAGCTTGTCTTGAATTAGTCCAAGTTATGAAGAAATCTTCTTTCATTCTTACTTATTTCAATTCTAAAACAGATTCACTTGGGGGGGTCTTATCTCAGTACCATTTAATTTTCATATTTTGTCAATTATGAATTAGAGGTGTTATAACTATAAAATATTAGAGTTTTATATTTCAATATATAAATCTTAATGTTTTCATATATGAATAATTTGTCTTAAAATATAAAATATTTGTTAATATTTTCTGTGAAAAAATAGTGAAATATTAATTACTTTGCATTAGTTATATTTTCAAGAATTTCTTTCAGTAACAACAAAGGATTCTCTGAATTTATGATATATGACTGCCTTGAAAATGCGATGCAAGGTTCTTAACAGTATGACAAAAACCAAAATATGCTTCTTATCCAAAATATCACATTCTATGTCAGTGTTTTTATTATCCAGAGACCTCATAAGTTTAACAGAGCTGATAGGATGTTATTACTGTGGAAGAATGACAGGAAAATTGCTTTAGAGATCTTAGATATCTTCCTTCTTCATAAATGACTCAATTCTTTTTATGTTTGCAAATAAACAAAAATTTGATACAAAGGGAGATCTCTGAATTTTGTGAGCATGATTTCACAAATCAATTAGTTAACTTTTAAAATTAAATTTAAAATAGTATAACAGCAGACAATAAAGTAGAATTTGTGGTGAAAAAGGTATGCCTGTATTATGTTAGATTTAAAACTGAATGTATTAATGAAATTTCAAGTATATCATTATGAAATGCTGTCAATAAAATTCAACATTGGACAAAAAGAATACATGTAAGCAAAATAAAAAAGAACCTGTCAATTTTAAGAAGAAATTATTTTTAAAAGCTTATTAAATAAATAAAATTAATTGCAAACTCCAAAATATGTGGAAATATAAACTTCATATAGAACATCTCTGTCATATAACATAGAGATAAAGAAAAGAGATTAAGGGCTAACAAAAGTATCCTCAAAATGTTTCAATTTGTAAAGAGCGACTAATTATATGCAGCTAATTATATGACAAATTATACAATTATATGATGAACTTATAAGTAATAGTTAATATTTAGGTGAAATAGCTAAATTATTTAATATTATAAATATGTTAATAATAGAGGAACCTGGGTCTTGGCCAAAACCTTATGTATGATCATTAGGCCCTGACTAGAGGGAATTACAAAGCTTTGCTGGTAGCCTCATGAAAGAAAGCTGCCCTCCCCACATCAGGCATGTTGTATAGTGGGTGCATTACAGTTTTCTGAAGGGAATTCCAGTCATACACTCAGGAACCCCTCATCCATCCAGTCATGCTTTTAGACATATTTCTATTTTAGTCTAGGTGCCTCCATGTAGGGGACTCCTTATCTGGGGCCATGGCTGGGATAGTTCCCTGGTACAGCAGCCAACACCTCCTAATTGGGGGAACTTGGCTGAGTCAATCTTCCCCACTCTGAGTGCTTTTCTATTCTTAGCTCTTCTCTCTGTCTTTTCATTTATGTTGCCTCCCCAGTAGTTAAAAAAGCATAAGATTTTTGATCAGGGCTCCTTGAAAATGAGACAATTTCCTGCATTTGCATTGTCTGTTATCTGACCCTGCCCAATGCTCCAAGAAACAGAGAATAATTGCCTTTTATCTTTTGCCTCTTGATAGCACTGACATAACGTGCACAAAGGTTTTATTGTTAGTTTTAGATGACTCTTTGTTATAATTGACCATTTTAATACCAGGCAGCTGGATATATTGGTACAGTAAGCAGATTGGTCAATTAAACATTTTCTCAGTCTTTCCCCTTCAATCACTCTCCTACTCATCAAATAGTTCTGCTATTTACAAGCACTATGATGTGCTTTCATTTCTATTCATTTCCAAAGATTTACAAACAAACTTTTTACCAATTCTGAACAGATTAATCCTCAGTTTTTCATTTTTTACCCTTGTTCTATTTTCTAGTGTCCTATATTCTAATTTTTAACTCCATGAGTTTACACAATATATTTAGTTCAAAATAGCATAATCATACAGTATTTGTCCTTTTGTGTCTGTCTTGCTTCTCTCAACATTGTGTCCTCCAGGTTCATCTATGTTGTCATATGTTTCTTCACAACTTCATTTCTTCTTACAGCTGCACAGTACTCCATCATTTGTATACACCACAATTTGTTTAACTATTCTTTGGTTAATGGACACCTGGGTTGTTTCCATCTTTTAGCAATGGTGGATAACACTGTTATGAACACTGTTATGAAGATGTCTTTTTGTGACACTGCTCTCAGTTCTTCTGGGTATGTACCTAGTAGTGGTATTGCCAGGTCTCATGGCAAGTCTATAATCAATTTACTTAAGAATTGCCAAACTGTCCTTCAGAGTGGCTGTACCATTCTACATTACCACCAACAGTGAATAAGTGTCCCTATCTCTCCATATCCTCTCCAACACTTGTAGTTTTATGACTTTTTAATAATGGCTATTCTAATAGATGTGAAATGCTAGCTCATTGTAGTTTTGATTTGCATTTCCCTAATCACTACTGATTTTGAACATTTTTTCATGTTTTTTTCACCATTTGTATTTCTTCTTTGGACAATTGTCTGTTCAAGTCTTCTGCCAATTTTTTAATCAGGTGTTTTGGCTTTTTATTGTTGAGTTGTAGGATGTCTTTATATATCATGGATATTAAACCCTAATTGGATATTTGATTTCCAAATATTTTCTCCCTTCAAGTGGGCTGCCTTTTCACCCTTTTGACAACGTCCTTTGAGGTGCAAAAGTCTTTAATTTTGAGGAGATCCATTTATCTATTTTTTCTTTTGTGGCTCGTGCTTTGGGTGTAAGATTTAAAAAGCTATTGCCTATCACACGACATGAAGATGTTTTCCTACATATTCTTCTAGGAGTTTTATGGTTGTAACATTTATATTTAGGTCCTTGATCCATTTTGAGTTAATTTTTGTATAAGGTGTGAGATAAGGGTGCTCTTTCTTTCTTTTGGATATGGATATCCAGTTCCCCAGGCACCATTTGTTGAATAGACTGTTCTCACTCAGCTGGGATGGCTTGACAGCATTGTCAAAAATCACTTGACTGTATATGTGAAGGTCAATTTTTGAGTTCTCAACTTGGTTCCATTGGTCAATGTGTCTGTCTTTATGCAAGTACCATGATGTTTTTACCATTGTAACTAAGTAATATTCTTTAAAGCCTGGAAGTGAGAGTTCTCCAAATTCATTCTTCTTTTTAAAGACATTTTTAGCTATTCGGGGCCCCTTATCCTTCCAAATGAATTTGATAATTGGCTTTTCCAAGTCTACAAAAAAAAAACCCAACAGGGATGATGCCAGTATTTGCTCAATGATGTCCTTTATGACTAGCATGAGTATAATTAGCTTTAAGCCTCCCACTGAGCCTGGGAATAAAGTGGAGAGCTTTGCTAACTTTGACCTTGAATTTTTGGTTAGTCTGAAGTCCCTTTGTCCACAGGAGATTTTGGAGGTCCTATGCTATTGTCAGGGTTCATGGGGAAATAGGGGAGAATTGTACTACTTGGACCTTTTAGATACTGGTGCCCAAGTGACTGGAATCCCAGAATGAGGGGGAAACAGATAATGCTTTCCAGATTTGGATTTTAATAGTCCCCAATACTGAATGTATTATTGTATATGTCTATTGTCTGTGTGCATTCCCAATCACCTTTGCTCCTAAGACCCTGATTAGGTGCATAAATATTTATGACTCTTACTCCTCCCTGGTGGATTTTATCTTTTATTAATATATAGTGGCCTTCTGCATCTCTTATAACTTTTTGTATTTAAAATCTGTTTTGACTGATATTAGTATAGGTACCCCTGTACTTTTTGGTTACACTTTGCATGGAATATCTTTTCCCAAGCTTTTGTTTTCTGTTGCTTTGTATCCCTGGATCTAAGGTGAGTCACTTGTAGACAGGATATGAATGGCTCATGTTTTTTTATCCATTCTGTCAGCCTGTGTCTTTTGATTGGGAAGTTTAATCTAGTCACATTCAATGATATTCTTGTAAATGCATTATTTACCTCCTTTATTCTTTGGCTTTCATATGTAATATCTTATTTTCATCTGTCATTTTCCCCTTTGTGTTAGCTGTTTTGATAGTCTTCCCTTCTGTATTCTCCTCCTATCTTCTCTCTCTGTTCTTTTTCTCTTGGTCTGCGGGTCCTCTTTAGTGTTTTCTGCATAGGTGGATTCCTTTTTAGGAAAATTAGTATTTTCTGTTTATTAATGAGTGTATTAAACTCACCTTAATATTAGAAAGAAAATTTACTATGTAAAGAATTCTTGGTCTGCATTTTTTCCCTTTCAGTATCCTAATTATATCATACTGTTGTCTTCTTCTCCCCCACCCCGACACCCTCATGGTTTTTGATGTGACATCTGCACTAAGTCTTACTGGGCATCCTTTGTATGTGATGGTTTGCTTCTCTCTTGCTGCTTTCAAAATTTTCTCTTTTTCTTTAGCGTTTGACATTCTGAGTAGTATGTGTCTTTGAATAGGTCTATTCAAATTTATTCTGCTTGGGTTTACTGCACTTTTTGGACATGTATATTAATTTCTTTCATGAGTGATGGGAAATATTCCATCATTATTTCCTCAAATACTCTTTCTGAACCTTTGCCCTTTTCTTCTCCTGGAACTCCCATGACACATATGTTGTTGTGTTCCATGTTATCATTCAACTCCCTGAGTCCCGGGTTAGTTGTTTCCAATCTTTTCTCTCTCTCTTCAGTTTCAGCTGTTATTTCTTCTACATCACATTCTTTCTATAATCAACAATTGAGTCTGCTGTTATATGCCTCAAATATACTTTTAATCTCACCTATTGTGTCTTTCATTCACATAAACACTATTATTTTTCTATTCAAGTGTATCACTCTGCTAAAAGGGTGTTGATACAAAGTATCAGAAATTGACACCATGTCAGTGGGCCTACCTTTGGAATATATGATAACCTACCTCCCCAATGTATCAGAGTTAGACTATTTATAATTTTCCTATACATGGTTCTTCTGTCTTATTTATTTAAGCTTATAATTAACACTACATCTATCAAATAAAAGTCCCAGAGGCTTAAATCTTCACATTGTTCATATTTCAGCAGAGTTAGCTAACACCTAATCTCCAGTTCATGGGACTCACCCAGAAAACCGAACAAAAGGATGATGATGGACAACGTCTATTCCCAAAAAACAGATGGTATCTACAACTGCAAGCAAGGCATTTCCATATATCTGCCCCATAGGATCTACGATCTCTCTCAATCAGAAGCAGAGTGGGCATCACCATCCCCAAATCTGACGATTTGGGGATGAACAAATATAAGGGTACAGTGACTAAGGTAGACTTATTATTCTAGTAATGGAATAATTTGTAATATTTATATAAAGACAGTAGCCACCAGAGGTTTTGAGGGGAAGGAGAAGGAAGAATAGGTATAGCATGGGTTATTTTGGGGGACATTGGAATTGTTCTGCATGATATTGTAATGATGGATACAAGCCGTTACACATTTTGTCAAAACCTATAAAACTGTGTGGTGCATATGGTAAACCATAATGTAAGCTATAGACTATGCTTAGTAGTAATGCTTCAATTGTAACAAATATACCACGTTAATGAAAGATGTCGTGATTGAGGAAAAGTGTGGGAGGGGGTGGGGTGCCCCTATTTTTTCACAGCAATATTTATGTAATCAAAAGCTCCTTTAAAAATAAATTTAAAAATTAAACAATTGAACTCCTCCTTAAAGTTTAAAGATAGTGTGTTGGTTAGGAATCTATGGAATCCTGGCAATTCATACAGGAATGACTGTGTTTCTTTAATATTTTTTTTTACCTGGATAGCAATTGCAGAACAACAAACTGTTACACATGTAAGAACCATTCTCTATGAATCACCTATAAAGGGACACTTTGGAAGAACAACAAAAAAAGTTTTGTAACCCCCTTCTTTCACTTCTTTTTGTTTTATTTATTGGAATATAGATTTATATCTGTCCCATATTATACCATTTTGGAGCTTACAAATTGTATAACTTTTAAAGATAATTTCTTGTTATTCATTCTTATTATATTTTAGAAAGGTATTGATATGTAGAGGATAGGGGGAAAAGCTCCTTGGACATTGAGAGACTGAGAAACCTTCAGATAGATCTCAGTGAAAAAGAAAACAATGTCTTCCATTCATAACATTATTGTGTATGCTTTCAGAACTAGAACTAAAGCCTTGAATAAGAAATTAAGGATCCCTATTCTCAAACAGCATAATTTTTTATTAGGGATATAAATATCAAGCAAAATAGTTCAAAAAGCATAATAAATATATGAAAAGGTGATATTCTAGGATGTTCAGGGGAGTGTTTTAGTGATTATTTCTGAGGACTCTGAAAAGATAATATTATGATAGAAGTGTTTGTGGGACAAAGTCTTGTTTTCCACCTGGAAAATAATATGTTCTTCATGTGGTAGTTAATATTTGAACTAAAATATAAGAAAAATGCAAATATTAAAAACAAAACCAGTAAATACAGTCATTAAAATAAACTGTAGTGAATAATAAAGAAAAATTAATGGTCTTTTCATAATTGAAAGTATGATACAAAAAAAAATCTTTTCCAAGCTTGAAATTCTGTGTGTATGAGAGTGTGTCCTCGGGGAGAGGGGTGCCTTGAAGCCATTTCCTCCTATATTCCATGGAGCTGATGAACTGATTATATATCATTAGTTCAGTAATATTCTCATCCAAGAAGTATATATAAGTGTAGGTATTTTAAAATATATTATGCTTTTACTTATATCATTTCTATCCATAACCACTTTCTACTACTACTTGAAAGTTGCATTTTTTTCTCATTTTTTATTAAAGAATTAGTAGGTTAGCAGAAAAATCATGCAGAAATTAAAAATTTCCCATGTAATCCCTACTCACACACACAGGTTTCTCAATTAACATTTTACATTAGTTTAAGAATGTTGTTACAATTATTGAAATATTATTAGAATTATTCTATTAACTATAGTCCATAGTTTAAATTAGGAATCCAAGTTTATGTTGTACTGTTCTGATTTATATTATTTTATTCTTGTGCAATACATACAACTTTAATTTACCTTATTAACCACTTGCAAATATGCAATTTAGTGGTGTTAATTATAATCTCAATTTTGTCCTGCCATCACCACCAACCACAACCAAATGTTTCCATCACCCCAAACAGAATCTTTGTTCTCATTAACCATTAATGTCTATTCCTCCACTGCAACATTGGTAACCTGTATTCTACTTTGGAACTTTATGAGTTTGCATGTTCTAATTAGTTCATATAAGTGAGATCACATATTTGTCTTTCTGTGCCTGCTTTTTGCATGAAACATGGTATCTTTAATGTTCATCCATGTTGTCTTATGCATCAAAACTGCATTCCCTTTTATGACTGATGCATTTTCTATTGTATGTTTATATCTCATTTTGTTTATCCATTCATCTTTTGATGTACACTTGGGTGGTTTTCATCTTTGGTCAATTGTAAAAAATGCCATTCAAACTATCAGTATGTAAATAAAAATTACAATTTTTAATTGATATAAAATATCTTTAACAAACAGATGCTCATAAACTTAAAATATAATGATAACACAATTGTTATGGTGTCATAATTTAGAATATGTGCCATTTAAAAATACCTTGTGATTAGGTTGGAATCATTCTTGGTAAGTCTGAATATCCACAGGGTTGATTCACAAAACTTCTGTCACATGCAATTCAGTCCTTTGTGAAAGTTCTGTCCCTTGGCTAAGGTGTCCTTTAGAGCATCTTTCATGGATTCATTCCATAGACTGAAGATGAAGGGATTCCAGAGAGGTGTGATGACCCTGGAGAGGATAAAGAGGATCTTGTTGAGGTAGAGGCTGCTCTTCTGTGAAAGATGGACATAAACAAAGATGGAGATCCCATAGCCCATGGAGACCACAGAGAGGTGAGAGGCACAAATGGCAAAGGCTTTGTGTTGTCCTTGTCCTGAGGGTATCTTCAGAATGGTGGAGATGATATAAACATAGGAGACCACTGTGACTGAGATCGAGCTGATGAGCAGGACAAGGGAACTGAGGAAATCCATGAGCTCATTGACATGTATGTCAGCAAAGGCCAAATGGAGGAGGAGAGCATTGTCACAGAAAAAGTTATCAACTTCATTGGGGCCACAATATGGCAGTCATGTTTTTAGGATGGTGGATGGGAGAATGAAGAAAAAGCCACACACCCAGGAGAAGATGACAAGATAGATACAGAGTGAGTTGGTCATAATTGTAGGGTACTGAAGGGGACTGCAGATGAACACATAGCGATCATAGGACATGACAGCAGAAAGGATAAACTCAGTGCATCCAGAAAGGAAGTAGAAATAATACTGTGCAGAGCATCCTCCAAATGATATGGTCTTCCTCTCTGATAGGAAGCCTGCCAGCATCTTGGGAACAGCACAGGTTGTGGTTAATATTTCACTGAAAGAGAGAATATTGAGGAAAACATACATGGGTGAGTGAAGCTTGTAATCTACAAGAATCAGGGTAATGATGAGGGTGTTTCCAAGAATTGTCACCAAGTAGGCCAATAAAAAAATCATGAATAGGAGACCCCAAGTTCTCTGGTTATTGGTATCCTCACAAGAATAACCTCAGTAACCAATGTCCAGTTTCCCATTTCCTTGTTTACATCCCTATTTACTGTAAAGAGAAGTAAAGAAGATAAATAAGTAATATGAATCACTCATTAAAACATAGATTCAAGACAAATTTAGAAGAGGTTATTTTAGTCATTTTCAACATAATTGAAATTATGGTTGGATGCAATATTTCTTTACAAAAATTAAGATATAGTTATATGAAACTCATTTTCTCTAATACTTTTCTCTTATATATTCCCTAGTTCCCACAAGAATAGTATTAAAAATGATAACAGACTTAAATATTTCATCAATAAAACATTTTTCATACTAGTGTTTTGATAAATATACCAATGAAGTATTTAATTACTACCTGTACATATCAGAATGGCTTATTAACAGTTTCAAAGTATACCTTGTAGAGACTAAACTGTCTAAGAAGTTGAGAGGGCATAACTGACTACATGCCTCCAGTTCCAAGTCTTTGATTTGCAACTACATCTCCAAAGGTCACACTTGAAAGTGGGCATATGGATGCCAAATAAATGGAGGTTCTTTCCTTTATGTGATTTTAGTAGTCACACTGCCAGAAGGGTGAAGAAATAAAAATGAATTAGATTGTCCTTCAGATTCTTTAGATGATGTTATCTATAGACTTTAAGAGAGCTTCCTCCAATTCAATCTTTTTTCTACTTTGGAATTACTTTGAAATCCATTGAGATTTAATCTATCCTTAAAGACCTGTAGATAACGCAAAAGGAATATGTAAAAAAGACAAATTTGTAACGTTGTCACAAATATTTGAACAATTTTATTTTAAATTTTTTTGAGAATATGAGAAAGTTCAACTAAGGTTTGCAGCTGAATTAGTCACAGGTACAAAAGCTCTGACACAATATTTCTATCTATGAAGGTTAAAACCAACAGTGGCTTACCTAGCATAAATTTGCAATGATTTGGTAGAGTGTACAAATAATCTTCAAGTTTGAAAAACAGTAATACAAAAGGAATGGGTTGAAAATTATAAATTATTTGCAGATTAATTGCTTTTAACAATCATGAGATGCACCAAACAAGATTTTCTAAACAAAGAAAAGGAGGAAAATGAAGTAAATATAATCAATATGCAAATAACAAATTATCAAAAACAAATGAACTATTTTGAAAATAGTGATCTAGTTAATAAAAGTACAGTAATAGTAATGTATCAATAAACATGAATTGATTAATCTTCCTAGTTAAGTTTCTAAAACAGGAACAAAAAACCCTATGTGGCTATGTGCTATTTGCCAGAACACACAGAAAATATAATGGATCAGAAATGCTAAATGTAAGTATATGGATAAACATATCAGGAAAAAAAAACAGAAAAAAAGAGTGAAAATTAGTGTGGTACTAAGAGCAGGAAAATTATTTTTCAGTGCAGAAAATTCAAAATGAGTTAAAAAAAGCAGATGTTGACTTTGGGAAATGATATAATATCTAATGAATGCTGAAATGCCATGAAACTATACAACTTTAGAGATCACATCATAGCCACTAAAGGAAATTAAGAAATACATGCAGAGGTGGAAATAAATAACATAGTAATGAAAACATTGTTGCATTTTTTACTATTTTAAAGATTCAAAAAGCATAAAATGAGTAAAATATGTGTTAATATTTTTGGGCAACTCTTTGGACGTAACTTATATGAAATTCGCACATTGGTATGAATGGAGTAATTGGTTATATCCCTTAACGGGAACCAATATTACAAAATTATTTATGAAGAAGGTGCAATTCCAAATAAACTGCCAGAGTGACCAAAATATTTCAAACTTGATCTTAAAAAGTCTAATTATAAAGAGTCTATTTTTAAACAGAGCACTAAATATTATTTCAATTTACTAGGCATTATTAATATTATTTATATAGAAAAAAACTATTTAAGTTAAATATCCCACATTTCATAAAAGCACATTTAAGTATTTTATTTCTTTCTTGGGAAACACTGTAGAGAAAAAAATATTAACTTACACAGCTGGAGATTTAAATGAGGACATACACTGTCTGTAAGAAATTATCTTTAAAACTCTGGAGACAGGAAACATTGGAGTAGCACAAAGAAATATTAAATGGACAGAAAATGAGGCTATCAAAAATGTGTTCAATATATTATAGTGAATAGACAAGACAAGATGAGATGATGATCTTGATAACTTAATGGAATTACATATGCATCCCTATAAGATATAGAAGCAGAGAAAAAGAGGAGAGAGAGAGAGAGAGAGAGAAAGAGAGAGAGAGAGAGAGACAGAGAGAGAGAGAGAGAGACTCCTTCAGATAAATGCTATAGCGATACCAAAGTTATATAATTTTTACCAACCACTTAGGTAAGGTACCCTATGATTAAGCCTGGACAATAGGTGTTTGGTAGGGGATTACAGAAGGTGATGAGAAAAGTGGATCATTGAAGAAATGAAATTCTTAGTAGTCACAAAAGAAAAGAAAATGTGTAAGAATACACAAGTTACTTTCTCCTTGAAATGAATCATTCCTGATTTACTCAAAGTAAACTTTTGAATAAAGATCTGAT
Source organism: Cabassous unicinctus (assembly GCA_029593785.1). Classification (NCBI taxonomy): domain Eukaryota; kingdom Metazoa; phylum Chordata; class Mammalia; order Cingulata; family Chlamyphoridae; genus Cabassous; species Cabassous unicinctus. The sequence goes on from JAQZBX010000116.1 coordinate 142,356, forward strand.
GAAACAATACTCAATGAATTTCTAGTGTCTCACTTTCAAAGAAATGTGAAACATCATCTATTGATGTATATCATGTTCTTAATAGTCTTATTAAAAAATACTCTCACTAAGAGTCCCATCTCCTTTACAAGCACAGAAAACCGTTTACCTCTATCATACCATAGTCTGGCCTTACAAAATGTGACCCCTACCTAAAGGAAAGCTATTTCAATTAGGAAGAAGCAGAAGACATTCCCATTTTTGCACAACTTTTTCTCCTAGAAACTGAGCTTCAGTGCCAAGAGAATGAAGTTTTCAGAAACTCTGTTTAATCCATTCCCCTTGTTAGGATGGGTAATTTATTATGGCAATTGAACAGTTCAAACTAAGCCAGGAAGAAAGGCTTTCAGAAACTAACAAGCCTTCAAGAGTGGCTTATTCATGTCTCCTCAAGGAGCTGACTGAGTAGGAATGAGCCAAGTTTGCACGCACTCTGCAAGGTTTTCTAAATTTTTAATGAGTATATTCCTTGGAGACTTAAGAAATGCGGAAAATTTTGGTTTCCTAGGCAAATGGTAAGACCAAATGCATAATGAATTGTTTCAAAAACATGATTCATTTTTTTGTGTGTACAGTCATACCTAAAAAAATGAAGGTAGGAATTTTATTTATCTACAAGGAAGCTAGTTGCCCTATAACATCAGGGACTTACTAACACTACTTTTAATAAATTATTTTCAGTGGGTGAGTCTGTTTTAAATTACAAAATGCTCTCACCATAATGATTTTAATAAATATGGAGGATTTCTTCTCCTAACAGTGTCCAGTTCATTGACTTCAGGCTTGTATGATGCCAGCCGGCATGGCTAAGCATGTTTGCTTCTATAGGCACACGATATAGTTGAAATACATTTGACAATTCATACAAGAGTGTGAATGGTGTAGAATAGGGGTGGGTGTTTTTTTTTTAAATAAATTCTTCTTAGGGTACCATTTTATTATCTGTTCTTCCAAAGACAGCAATTTTTCTCCTTTGCTTTAATGTCTACTATGTATTCTCTGTTGTCCTACCTTAGTGTGTATAGGGTCTTATTCAATTTTAATTTTGCATATCTCTCAACTTTTATTTCCAATTATTTTCTACTATGCAATATATTCATCAGCCAGAAATTCCATGTAACTCCTCCAATAGTGTTTTTCTTTCCTTCTTTCTATTAGGAGAAATTCAATTTTATGACCTAATACTAATTTCCAGACTTTTTGTGTTCTCTGACTGCAATTCTAGTTATTCTTTCTTCTCCTTGGTATTTGCTGGAATTTTACACCCATTCCTTTTATAGCTTTTTGCACATAGCTTTTATTCTACTTGTTTTTATACCTCTCAAATATTTAGCAGTGAAATTATTCAGGATAAAAACTTATTCACTTTATATATATTAGAACTCAGCATTTGGGATACAGTAGGTGATTGGAATATTTGATGAATGTATGAATGAGCAAATTAACAGGATAATTGCATCTTCGTATTGCTGGTTACCAAAATCTGTATCATGTTCTGTTCTGTTTTGTTTTGTTTTGTTTTGTTGTGTGTGTGTTTGTGTGTGTGGAGAGCATTATATATGACACTTCACAAAGAGGATTGGTAATTAATGAAGATAAAGAATATAGAAACAGGAGAGTTTGGTAGTTGTCAAAGTATTGAAGGGTATATGGGGAAGTGGATTCAATTACAACATCATAAAACTAATCTTAAAAATAACTGTTGATTATTATGAAAATATGGCTTTACAGTACTGTCCATACTTTGCTTTGGTTGTATTTTTGCCCAAATATCACCCTAACATTAACATCTTGTAACATTAACAAACATTTGTTCTGTTTAAGAAAAAAATATTCTTATATATGCAGTATAAACCATACTTATTTTCATATGAGGTTTTACTATGCTATACAGTCCCATGTTTCATTTTTAGCTTTCCTTCTACTGTTATACAGGACCTTAGACTTTCTTTTCAACCACTATCATAACCAAACATTAGCACTGTTAATTACAAACACTATAATATGCTTTCACCATCTCTAATCACTTCCAAAAAATAACAGGCAAATATTTTACCAATTCTGTCCAGATTAAACCTCAGCTTTCCATTCTCTAAACTTGTTCTATTTTCTAGTGACCTATATTCTAGTTGCTGACTCCATGAGTTATTCATTGTATTTCATAATAGCAAAGTAATATAATATTTGCCTTTTGTGTCTGCCTTGCTTCACTCAATATAATGTCCTCCAGGTTCATCCATATTGTCATATGCTTCATGACTTCCTTTATCTGAGAGCTGAATAATATTCCATTGTATGAATGTATCACAATTTGTTTATCCATTCATCAGCTGACAGATGCCAGGGCTGTCTCCATCTTTTGGCAATTGTGAATAATCCTTCTATGAATATAGGGTACAAATGTCTGTTCAGGTCACTGCTCTCAGTTCTTCTGGGTATATATCTAGTAGCGGTATTGCCAGGTCACATGGCAGATCCATATTTAACTTCCTGAGGAACCACCAAACAGTCCTCCAAGGTGGCTGTACCATTCCACATTCCCATCAACAATGAATAAACATTCTTATCTCTCCACATCCTCTCCAACACTTGTAGTTTTATGTCTTTTAAATAGTGTCCATTCTAAAAGGTGTGAAATGGTATCTCATTGTAGTTTTGATTTGCATTTCCCTAAAAGCTAGTGATGTTGAACTTTTTTTTCCAAGTGTCTATTCAAGTCTTTGTCCATTTTTTAATTGAATAGGTTGTCTTTTTATTGTTGAGTTGTAGGATTTCTTTATATATCATGGGTATTAAACTCTTATTGGATATGTGGTTTCCAAATATTTTCTTCCTTTGAGGAGGCTGCCTTTTCACCATCTTCACAAAGTATTTGTGAAGAAAAAGCATTTGATTTTGAGGAGGTCCCATTTATCTATTTTTCCTTTCACTGTTCATGCTTTGGGTATAAGGTTTGGTGACCTCCACCTATCATGAAATCTTTCAGATGTTTCTCTATATTATCATCTAGGAGTATTATGTTCCCAATTCTTATATTTAGATCTTTGATCTATTTAAGTAAATTCTTGTACAGAAAGTGGGATATGGGTCCTCTTTCATTCTTTTGGTTATGGTTATCCAGTTCTACTAGCATCATTTTTTGAATAGACTGTTTTGTACTAGTTAAGTGGACTTGGTAGGCGTCTCAAAAACCAGTTGACCCTAGAAATGAGGGTTTATTTCTGAACTCTCAATTCTGTTCCATCAAAGTGTCTGTCTTTATGCAAATGCAATGCTGTTTAGAACAATGTAGCTTTGCAATACTTTAAGGTCAGAGAGTGTGAGTCCTCCTACTTCAATCTTCTTCTTTAGGATGTTTTTGATTCTTTGGATCTCATTTTCCTTCAATAAATGTGATAATTTCCATTTCTATAATTTCCTTTTTGTAAAATAGACCATTGGAATTTTGATTGGGATTGAGTTGAATCTATAAATTAGATTGGGTGTGATTAATATCTTCATAATATTTAGTCTTCCAATCCATGAAAACAGAATTTCTTTTCATTTGTTTATGTATGCTTTGATTTATTTTATCAGTGCTTGTTAGTATTCTGAGTACAGGTCTTTTACATCTCTGGTTAAACTT